>PVJD01005368.1:0-117099 GCA_004026545.1 Mormoops blainvillei
GGGGGCAGCGCGTGGGAACGAGTGAGTGAGTGTGGGGAGAATATGAGTGTGATGCGAGAGGTTGGGGAGAAGGTGAATGGCAGGGGACGGAGTGTGGAAGGATGTGCCAGCGTCTGTCCAGAGTGTAAGCAGACATCCAGGAGGTTCTCCCTGATCGTGGTGTGTGGCCATAGTGACTCCTGGTGTCCTAGGTTAGGGAGTTCTTTCCAGGAGCGTCTTGTCCTTGGTTCTTGGGTTCAAGTATGAGGAAAGGGTGTAGGAGTATATTCCCGTGGCGCTGTCATTTTTTGGTTCCGGGATTTAAAAAAAAAAAAGTTTTTTTTTTCTTTCTTGCAACCCCCCCGCCCCCATTCATGCCATCGACATAAATTTCTAAATTTGTCAAGGATATGGTTGTCATCCCATTTTAGTCGGTGGACGTGAGAGCTAACTAAAACTTGTCTTGTTCAGGATCTTTGGCTCTTGTCTTAGAGTGTTCAGAAGCATGGACTCTTTTGTAAAGTACTGTTAGTTTTTCAGGTGAGGTGAAAGGTCTTCTATTTTTAGGTAAACTGAAGTCATATTTTTTAGGTTGTGGTTCTTTCCTAATCTTCTGGAAAAAAGCTGTTAAAAATAATATTGATAATGATGATGATGATAGATGATGTAATGATGATGGAGGAGAACCATAGGTTGGTTTATTATTTTCTGGTATTTGTCAAAGACATATAAAGTGTTTAGCAGTTCTGGCGTCACTGTAAGCATTCAGCAAATGCTGCTTGTCTGTGTAGAGTCGCCAAATGACAACCACTGCTGGATTAGAATATGGTAGTTTTTTGCTGGCATGCTCGGTATTGCAGAGTAGTTTCAGTCAGGAAGTGAGTGAAGTTGTGCTTCATTCAATGTGCAAAAAGAAGTTAGGGCTACAGAATGACATTTTAGTAAGGCTTCAGAGTCATTTGCCAGCATACCATTGTGTTGGTAAAGATGGTGAGAAATTGTTTGCCAGTATTATGATCTTGGCATTTTAAAGTTGCTTCATATTGGGTAGTAAATGGACTAATCGCTGTTAATGAACTTTTCCCAGATTATTGTGTTATAGAAGTAGGAGTTCTTTTTTTTTTTTTTAAGATTTTATTTATTTTTAGAGAGAGAGAAAGGGATGGAGAAAGAGGGAGAGAAACATCCATGTGCAAGCAAGGGAAACATTGATTGGTTGCCCCTTGCTCCCCCCCCAACTGAGGACCTGGCCTGCAGCTCAGGTATGTGCCCTGACTGGGAATTGAACTGGTGACCTTTTGGTTCCCAGGCCAGTGCTCCAATCACTGAGCTATACCAACAGAAGAAGGGGTAGTTGGTGAAAAGTACCTTGATAGGGATTTTACACCTTAATGATGGGCCTTTTATTAGAAGTTGGGAGTTTTTCAATATGATAAGTAAAGAGTAGGGTGGTTCTTTTGATAGTAGACATCATAGAATCACAGGCAAAAGCAGTGCTGTATCAGAAATTATATTTTTCTGAGTGCATGCTTTTCCTCAATCACTGGCATGTCCCGTTTTTGAAAATAGTAGCTAACATTGTTACTATTCGGTGGGGAACTGGATTAATTGGTATTAAGTGCCTACTATGTGCCAGATGCTTTTTATACTCTCATTTAATTCTTAATTGCTACTAAAAGGTGGTAAGTGTCCTTATTTGTATTTATTTGGCACATATTGAATGGTTTCTATTTGCAAGGCACTAGGGGTACAGTGATGAGCCCTCATTGACTTAAAGTGATGAAGAGATGTAAAGAGGTTAAGTAACTTGTCCCAGATCACAAGTAATAAGAATCGGAGATGGATTAAAAAACTTAGGTCTAGCTGACTCCAAAGTTCTTGGTTTTTCCGCTACATAATTACTACCTTCACATTAGGTTGCCTCGCTTTGGGCTATTTTGCCACAGAGTGACCCATCAGTTTGTTCAGGTGAGAGATGTTGAAGTTAAAGCAGAAGACTGAGTGACTGGAGGCAAGGGGATCATTAGGAGATGCTGACTCGAGGCTCTTAGGGACCTAAGCAAGGGTTTTATGTGGGTGGAGATTCGGCTTTAAAACTCTCTCAGGGCCCCAGGGTGTGTGCTTTGAGACAAGAGTTTTTCATGAGGCACCTGGGATATGTCTGGGAGAGGAAAGTCTGATTAAAGAAACTCAGCAGCCTTTTATGATTTTTATTTTGGAGGAAGAGGAAGAATGTCTTTATTGGGGCTAAGAGTCAGCCAGAAGTTGTCACTTCTGTGAAAGTCTTTCTCTTCAGCTGTGTGGGATATTTTCCTCAGGAGATTGTGAACATCAAGTAAGAAAATATATATGAGAACACTTTGTTAATTATAAATTGAAATACAGATTCAAAGTATTATTTACCATTAAGACTTTTCTGCTAATGCAACAGTTTAATTGTTATATTTAGTAGCTGGAAAAGACTAGCATTTTAGAACACCTGTACACATGAGAAATTGTTTAGAACTGCTGAACCCGGCATATTCTGACACAGAACAGCAAAAGTCAGCCACTCCCTCCATGAGTCAGTCAAGTAATATTTTAATTTAAATGAATCAAATTTATAGGCAGAAACTATTTACAACCTCATTGAACTTTGGTGGCACTAGGGAAGAGTAAATGTTTGAATGCTTTTGCACATACCTTTCTTTAAAAGTCTGAAAATCCTGTATTATATTTTACTTGAAAAGACATTTGTGTGTACAATGTAAAAAAGATTTATGTTTCTGTTTTTAAAATTTATTGATTTTTAGAGAGAGAAGAATGAAGAAAGAGAGAGAAGCACCAATTTGTTGTTCCATTCATTGGTTGATTCTTGTATGTGCCCTTGGCGTATCAGGACAATGCTCTAAGCAACTGAGCTACCCTGTCAGGGCAAGATTTATGTCTTAAGATTTAACTTTTAACTCATTTTTTTCTTTCAAAGGTAGCATTTTTTTATCCAGTAGTTATAGAACACTATGATTTTGAGGCACAAAATTGAAATTTAGTAGATTTATTTTACAGAGTTTGACTATACTTTTTTTGGTTGTTGGAATGTGGGATTGGTAACCAGCGAAGCCTCTAGAAAAAGCATTTACAAATAAGATGCAGAGGAGCAGTATGTAGATTTTAGCTGTTGCTCTTGGAAGAGTGAAACCTAAGTTAGGTTGATTCCTTTAAGTGCTATACTATTAGCTGTATTACTCATAGAGGTTGGGGATTTAAAAATTTTGAGCAACTGAAAATCAGGATGCGTAGTTTAACATGGTAGACTTAAGTTATGTTTTTTGGGAAGGGTAGTGGTAGAGTTCTTGAGGTCTTAGAATACTTGTGAAGTCCAACATTATGTTTAGGTTTCAGTATTCCGTTCTTGAGACCATTTCCTTTGTGCCGAATCAAAAATCATCTCATTTACGATGCATAATAATCCCATAAGTGGCATTCTTTCATTTTTATACATAAGGAAATTGATTTATAAGCTACTTGTTGAAGCCCAGGTTTTGGAATCCAATTTAAACAGTATCAGTAAATAAATGGTAGCAGATAAAAACATTTCCTTTGTGGTTGAAAGTACTTAAATCTCTGGCTAAACTTTTTTCTTTCAGTTTACTCTAGTCAGTTTACAGGGAGCTATATAGGAATTAAGTAGATACTAAGGAAGTTGGCCTTTTTGCTTGAATTTAAAAATTTTTTTAAAGAATACTTCAGGTACTTGCATACCTTTTTTGCTTTTTTGGGGGATGTTGCTGCTTGGAGGTTTTTCTCAAGATGCTAGGTGGGTTATGTAGAAACTGATGATTCTCCAAGTTTAAAAAGAGTCCTTGATGTTACAGTTTAGATAATTTTGGACGTTGGATTTGTTAAACAAACAGTGGATACACCAGTTGTAATTACTTCAGGAAGTGTGATTTGAGTCTATTAATCTGGAATATTAGAAGAACCTTTATCCATTTTCAGCTTCAGAACTAGTATATGCATAGAGGTATCTATTATCTTTCTCCAGTTATCCTTTGTTTTGTTGACAGAACCGAGTTCTCTAGCTCCTTTGACTTCCCGGCTATTGTTAGGACTCCAAGCGTTATTAGATTACTTGGTGTGGAGTTCAAGTGGCTATTGTATGTAAATCTGTTGCTCCTTAGAGTTGTAGAGGTCTAGGCTGTACCAGAAACTGTCACTACTCTAACACCTCCACAAAAGAAGCTTCACAGCACTGCAGGCTTTGTCTACTTTCCAGTTACCAGGACCAAGGTGAGAAAACGGCTCTTCTCCTGCATGTCTTAGGTGGTTTTCCCTGTACTATCTGTTCAATCAGTATAGATTTATGGGCACAACATCTTTCCTAGAAAAATGACTATGAGGAGTTGACAGCTTATACCAACAGTTTTTATGTGACTTTAATACAAGTGGTTTTTGTTTGCCTGAATGGATTTCTGTCCCATTGGTTTTGTAACACAGCATCTGCTCTATTTTAAGTGGCCCAGAAACTAAATTTCATCGTTTGAATATAAATTTATATTGTACAACATTGCCATTTTAAACTGTAGAGAATTTTAAGATCAAGCTTTTCTGTGACCCCCTTTCATATTTTTGCTAGTTGAGCCTGCTTTGAAAAAATATTTTGACTATTAGAACAGTCTTTACCTTTAGAGAATTGGTGTATTTAATTCCTTTCATAGTATTTTTGGGTTGAAATTTCATTCTTCTCAGAAAATGTTAATTCTTTTGGCATAAAATGCACACATGATATATTTGCTTTAGCAGATTAGATAAATTACCTTATATTTTTATTTCTGCAGTGGTAAAAATGTTGGCTCTATACTAATGTATCATTTGACAAGAATTCAAATTCACAATCAGGCCTGCTTTCTTTAGTTTTAGTTGAGATTAAAGCATAACTTTTTTTTTTTTGCATTCTTTTATAGGAAATATTCAACTATTTCACAGTATTTGTAAATTGTATTTATATACATACATTGATATTTACTGTTTTAGTAGCAAAACAAATTGATGTGTTTTCTCCTTCCCATTATTGGTGAACAGTGTATCATGAGGGAACAGAGTGACTGGTTAGTGCAGAAGGATATGAGTCATCAGCAGGATTTGTCAGCAAATTGGGAAGGATATGATGGACAAACAATAGATTCTAGTGACATTCTTCTTTCCACATGTGTAGTTACAAACAAGTTTCCTTTTGGTGATTGGTTTAAATTAAAATAATTTAGATCTTTCTGGATAAAAAGTACTTCAAGTTTTAAGTCATAGACTGTAACCTGAATTTTTTTCTAGTGAGATGAGATCTTCATTTGGAGGTCATCAACAATTAGAATTTAGTTAAACTCACCTGTTTGCTAGGAAAAGTAATTTATCAGGTAGGATTTAGTAAGTTGAGAGACTATTTTTATGAAGCTTGTTGGTAACTATGGAGTTGCTCAGTAGATAAGAAGTGCCTACCAGTATGGCAATACAGTTGACCCTTGAACAAACAGGTTTGAGCTGCATGGGCCCACTTATATGTGGACTTTTAAAAATAAATGCCTCCACTGTTTTTGATCCATGGTTGGGAGTCTCAGATGCAGAAGGCCAATGTATACATTGATGTATACCATGTTATATAGGGGACTTGATCATTGGGGAATTTTGGTATCTGTGGCGGGGGACAAGGGGGTAGGTACTGGAACTAATTTCCCTCAGATACTGAGGGACAACTTAAGTTTTTGGGGAGCCAGAAGTTATACATGGATTTTCAACTGTGTGTGTGTGACAGGGAGTTGGGAGTTTGGTGCCCCTAACCTCCATGTTGTTCAAGGTCAGCTGTATTTGTTTTCTCTTAGGAGGAAGGAATTGCTTCCTGACTACTTTTCTACTTTTAAATTCCTAAGCGCTTTTATTGCATTTGAATTGGTCCAAAATTCTGAGTATGGTTAAGGCCTCGCCAGAAACACCTAACCAGAGACTCAGGTCCCGTCCCAAGTCATGCTTCCATGGCCCTTTGCTGTTTCTACCAGTCTTGTCATAAAAGTTTTACCATTCCTCAGAAGTCTTAATTAACCCGACTCCATTTTACTTATGCTTACTTTGTATCTTCAAAGTATGTAGTATTAATATGAAATCTTAATGCCCATCATCAAATATATATATTTTTAAATCCTCAACTGAGGATATGTTTTATTGATTTTAGAGAGAGAGGAAGGGAGAGAGAAAAACATCGATGTGAGAGAGAAACATCGATTGATTGTCTCCTGTATGCGCCCCAACCGGGGATCGAACCTGCAACCTAGGTATGTGACCTGACTGGGGATTGAACTTGCAACCTTTTGGTGTATGGGATGATGCTCCAACTAACCAAGCCACTCGGCCAGGGCTTTCATCATCAAATATTTTTCACCCACATTGATTATTTTAGGATCCTGATTCTGGGTAATGTTTATATAGTATACAAACTGAACATCACAGATGTGCTGCATTTTGGCATCGTGCAGAGGTGGTATGTTGCCCCTTATCTCAGTAAGTATTTGGAGGAAGAGAACAAAAAACATTAAATTTTGCATATTTAGAAAATTTAACATTCTTTAAGTGGGAAGAGAAGGAAGGAGAATCCATGTTAAAATTGAACTAAGCTAGTGGGCAAAGAATAATAACCCCTTGACATGGCATTATAGTGTATTTCACCATTTTTATTTCACATTCATATATAATATGAAACAACTCTATGGTTTTTAAAGATTATGAATGTTGCGTTTTATGAAAATAAACATCAGGCCATTATTGGACAAACAGTGGGCAGACAACGTATTTTAGAAGGCCACCAGCAGCTCCAAATAGAATGATTTGGGTTCTTGTCTATTTATTTTGTACGAAGTATGCAGAGAGATGGCTGCGAAGTATAACATAATTTATAAAAAGCAAGTTTAGGAGAGGAAGTGAAGTGTAATTTACCCGGTTTTAGGGGAAACTTGGACCAAAACGCCCTAACAGCAGAAAAATTTCTGGGGCTCAAACAAAAGAATTTGTGCTGACAAGATGTTACTTGGAATGTTTTTATTCCATATCCTGACATAGAGAGCTTCCTTCCCCCGCCTTTTGGTGGTAGATACTTGGACAGGACCAATACCTTTGACAAAATAGGGAAATGAAAGAGTTAAGTTGACCCATAAACTGCAAAACTCTGAAACATATATTTTAAATAATGCTAACAATAGCCTGGAAGTTTTTGCTTTGCATGCTGCTCCTGTGCTGTAGGTTATTTTGAAAGGTGATTCAAATAACCTTTTCCCAAGTATCTGTTTTGCAACCTCAGGGAACTTGCAGCTGTTACAGTCATTCAAACTGTCCTGATATAGGTCAGAAAACATTTCAAAGTAGTGTTGACAGGGTGAATCCAGGTGTCCTTTTGGATTTTTCCTACTAAAATTGTTATGTTACAGTTGAAGTTTTAAATCTCAAGTACATTTCTTTATTAAAGGAATAATTGATTCAGTGGTTTTTGAGTTAATGTATGTATAGTGATGTTGGAAACTAAATTAAGATGATTAAGACTTAAATTGTTCTCTAGGACAATTACTTAGCCTTTTGAGATTGCAGAAAGTAAGATGGAAAGAAGAAAACAAACATTAGGATTTAATTTTATGGGAACGCAGCTAAGTTTGAGATAGTTCTTATTTTATAAAGGAGGTCCACAGTTACCTAGAAAAAGAATGTGCTTAAATTTAATATTAAAAAGGCTTGGTAGTCTTAAAATGCACATAAACTAAAGTCTGTGGAGAAGGGTAGTCATGATACCTTTGCCTGGAAATGAAAGAATGAATGAACATAACCAATTTAATAGAGCTAATTCACTTAATTTTTAAAAGATTTATTGAAAATGATAAGATTAATGCCCAGTATTAGAATTGTGCCGTTGGGGTTTTTAATGTGATTGCTGGTATTCAAATAATTTTTTAGAAAAAGTGAAAATTGGCTGTACTGTTATCTCCATTTAAATTTATTAATGAAAGGAAAAATAAAAAAAATTGGACAAAGATTTAGCCAGAGTTGCTAATCTTTAAAAGAACAATGGAGTACAAAATTGAAAAGTAAGTATTTTCAAGTGTGTCATGAAAATATTTAATGCAATTTTAGTCTTATAGTTATTCGTAGAAATAGGAAGTACTAGAAAAGGACAACTACTTTTAATCACCAGGGTACATACAAACTTGAAAACCACTCCCTTTTCATTTGAGTGGGAACAGGGCCCACAGGACTTCAGTAAATAACTGTCACTGTTCTCAGAAGCAGGTGTGGTTGTTGGTTAATTGCTTTCCTTTCCTTTCTGAGTGGCAGGCTATGTATCTCCTGCTGGTTCTGAAATGTTAAGATACTTTCCCACCATCAAGGTCATAATTTCTTTTTATAGAACTGATTGTTGATTTCTGTACTGGAACTTCATTCTTAAGTTCCCTTGTTACATGAGGAAGTAGAAAAGTGGGAATAACCAAAGGAGTAACTATGAAACTTTTTTTTTTTTTAGTAAAAAGAAGTGTCTTGCTATTTTTAGCTTGTTTACAGACATTTTAGACCCTAATTTGTGTAGAATTAATGGATACCTCTTTCTTTATTAATTCCCCAGGACTGTAGTCTGTAGGGCAGGATAACTAACATTAATTAGAATTGTCTAAGTTCAAGGATCCAGATGTATTCAATTTTAGTTTGATAAATGCAACAGTAGAGGGATGAAGAAATATAAGTAGCACAGAGAGTAGAGCTGTTGTTTATACAGGGCTCTGTGAGTTGGGAGTAATTTATGAAAGATGAGTGAAATTTCAGTTTGAGCCCAGTTAACCAGAAGATGAGTGTTTAATTAGCAAAGTTGAGTTGTCTTTAGTTTACTAGTCTTAAGGTGTTCCCCCCCTCCCTCCTTAAATGGTCAAAATACAGTAGATAAAGTAGTATAGAGGAATTTCCCTACTTCCTTGATGGTTGTGAAGATTTTTTTTTTTTTTCACACTCAGATGGGACGTTTATTAAAGCTGGGGACAGTGAAACAATGAAGGGCTTAGGATAGAAGAAGCAACAGGAGAACCTAACTGGGCTGCTTTGGCTCACTGGGAAGTAAGAGAAATGGGGGCCTTGGAGATAGGTTCAGGGGGTTAGCCCGGGATGAGCTGCTGCTGCTTGCTACTCCCTTGGTTGCAAATGTCATGGGCTTCCAGTGTGAAGATTATGCTCTGCTGTCGGAATAGTTTCTGCATGTTAAGTGAGGCTTTTACAAGTTGTTACAGTTACTCAGAGCCTAGACTTTTTTTTTCCAGACCCCATATCCAGTCTGTGGGCAGATCCTTTTGGGTTCCATCTCAAAGTATATCTTGAAATTGATCCCTTCTTGTGTTCTGTATTTCTACTACCCTGGTTCAAGCCATCTTTGTCTCTTTCCTGGGTGATAGCAATAGAATCTCCCTGCTTCCATCCTTACTGCTCATATAATGTCTCCACATAGCAGCTAGAGTAAGCCTTTTAAGCATAAACTGTCACTTTTGCTTGAAACCTCATTTTTCTTCAAATAAAAGCCAAATGTTGGGCTACAGGTGCCCTCTTATTTCTCTGACCCTATTTATTCCCTTGCCTTCTCTGCTCTGGTAGCACAGGCCCCCCTTGCAGTTCCTAGAACACTCCAAGCTTGGCCCCACATCTTAACCTTTTGCAACAGCTAATCCCTCTGCCTAGAATGCTCCCTCAAATATCTCTTTGGCTCACACCCCCAGGTCTTGGATAAAATGTCACTTTTTTCAGTGAGGCCTTTTCTGATAGCCTTATTTAGAATTGGAGGCACTGCAGATTCCCTTGCTTTGCATTTTCCTCCACAGCAGTGGCATATTTTATTTGTTTTTTTCTGCCCACTAAAATGAAAGATACATCCTGACAGGAGTTTTTGTTTTGTTTACTGCTGTTGCTGCAACTATGAGAGTATATGACACATTGTATATGTCCAATAAATATTTGAATTAATTCTTAACTAGCCAAATTGCAAGGAAAAACTAACTTCAGAGAATGAATTACTTTTTGTTGTTGTTGACAGATTATTTGTACTTTAAGGGAAGTACAGGAGTCTTCATTGAAGTGAAATAAATTCATTTTAGGAAAAAATTGTTGCAAGGTTTTAGTCTTATGTACAGTATTATGCTTTCATGTTGCTTGTTTGTAGAAACCAAGCTAACTCAAATTTGCATGACTTCCTGTAGAATTTCTGGTTAAGAAAAGTAACAGTAAATGTGTATGCTTACTTGTTCGTCAGACTTTTGCTTTTAGGTTTTTATTTTCTTAGATGCAGAATACTTTATTGTGCATTTATATTATAATGTGCTGTTTTAATTTGGTGAATACTGGTATAACCCATCAAATTAGAGGGTTTACTGTATCATTCGCTTTAATTTGGAAATAGAAAGAGGTGATTTCTCAGTGGAAAGCTTGATGTGAGTGGATTGACAGGATTTTCAAAAGGATACCCAGCAGGTTTGGGTTAAATGGGATTGATATTGTAAAACTCCTTCAGCCCTTGAATAGCCTGTATTTATATTTGAATTTAGAATTACAGTTGCCAAGTAGTACCTGAATTTTACTCAGTAGTTTAGTATCTTTAACAAAGAACACTGTCTTCCTGGAACAGAGGAACTAGCCCTCTTGAGGCTCTTTGTAATCCCATGGTTATAGCACTGTTAAGAAAGTAATTAAAGTGTAAATCTTTATCACCGTAGAATTAAAAAAAAAATTAAGCTAACATTACGTACGTGAAAAAAAGTTAAAACAGTTCAAAAGGTAAAGTGTAAGTCATGCTCCTGGCCTTCAGTTCCTGGGCAGCCCCCAGGCAACCACTGTTACTTCTTAATTTTCCAGATAGTTCATGGGTATGAAAGCATATATGGTACTCACAAATACTTCTATATATACTGTTACGTACCTTGGTCTTTTCATTTATTAGTGCCTCTTGGCCGTCTTTACATAATAGTTCATATAAATCTGTTTTATTCTTTTTAACCTCTACAGTTTTCCATTTTAAGAATGTGCCATGATTAAATGATGGATATTGTATTATTTCATGCATTTTGGTTTTTGATTCTCATCTAGGTTGATACTAGCTATAGAGCATTGATAACAGACATTTAAACCATGGTCCTCTTCAAGCTTTTAAGTATTCTATTGTGTTATTGACTTAGTCTTATCTCAGCTTCGTAGGCCTCTACTTACTTGCTGTTTTTTCAACCCATTTCTTCATTTGTTTTTCCCCTTTCTCCCTTCCCTTCCTCCTTTCTCTCAATTTAAAATGATTTTTCTGTCATAGACCACCTTTTCTAATCCTCCAGTGAAGTTATATTCTTTTGTTAAAGTCGGAAATGTCCCAAATTCAACGTTTTATTTTATTATTTAAAAAAGATTTTATTTATTTACTTTCAGGGAGAGGGGAAGGGAGGGAGAAAGAGAGAAACATCATGTGTGAGAGATAAATTGATCTGTTGCCTCTCACATGCCCCCATCTGGGTACCCAGCCCACAACCCAGGCATGTGCCCTGACTGGAATCCAACCAGCAACCTTTCAGTTTGCGCCAGCGCTCAATCCACTGAGCCACACCAGCTGGAGCTAATTCAACATTTTAAAAGTTAGGTTCCATAAAGATAAAAGTAAAGCGTGGCCTTGCTGACGTGGCTCGGTTGGTTGGCGAGTCATCTGATTCAGTTCCCCACCAGGGCACATGCCTAGGTTGTGGGTTTGGTCCCCGGTCCAGGCATGTACAAGAGGCAACCGATTGATGTTTCTCTCTCTCCCCCCCCCCTGCCTCCCCTGCCCTTTCTTTTAAAATCAATAAGCATGTCCTTGGATGAGGATTAAAAAGGAAAGAAAAAAAAGTTAAGAGTAGAGAGAACATTTAAATGGATATTTGAATTTGACAGCTATTATATGTCAGGTAAACAAAACAAACCAAAAAGCCTCTTCCATCACCTGGTAAATTAAGGCAAGAATCAATTTTTAGTTAAGTAGATAGAGCAGAACTAATGCTAGAGAGAGAACTTTAGAAGAGGTTTTTTTCTGTAAGGGTACAGGTGCTGAGTTTATGCTAAAGTATAGGGCTTTGTAACTCTTGTACTTTCCAGCTGTGATATGTTGTTTATGATTCTTTTACAGGTGGTTTACTTTGCATTCTTATGGGTTTCACAGGAATGAACATTAGTGATCTGAATTGACAGGTGCAAGAACATTTAACTGTTGATGTGTAGTTGAACTCTCAGGGGAGGGGGAGGAACAGAAGCTTGCTTTTATCATGTATCTATTAACATTGATAGAACATACTGTTTCATTTGGAAGAAATTCTTTTGCTGGGGATCTCAGTATGGTATTAAGAATTGAAAATCGAAGCCCTGGCGGAGTGGCTTAGTTGGTTGGAGTATCATCCCCTGTATATACCAAAAGGTTGGAGGTTTGATCCCCCATGATCCCCTATCCGGGCATGTACAGGAGGCAACTAGTCGATGTATCTCTCTCATATAGGTGTGTCTGTCTGTCTGCCTGTATCTCTCTCTCTCTTTCTCTCTCTCTCTTTCTCTCTCTCTCTTTCTCTCTCTCTCTCTCTCTCTCTCTCTCTCTCTCTCTCTCAAAAGCAATAAACATATCCTTGGGTGAGGATTAAAAAAAAAAATTGAAAACCTAGTAATGAATTATTCTTATCTCTGGAAGTGGTCCTTCCAAAATGAACTTGGAAGAAATAAGATGGGCTAAAGATTGCTCTGTTTGCTGAGCAGGCAAACACTGGAGACTAGGTAGAAAACTTAATGCTAGAACTGTAACTTTCTA
Source organism: Mormoops blainvillei (assembly GCA_004026545.1). Classification (NCBI taxonomy): domain Eukaryota; kingdom Metazoa; phylum Chordata; class Mammalia; order Chiroptera; family Mormoopidae; genus Mormoops; species Mormoops blainvillei. The sequence continues at coordinate 12,818 of PVJD01005368.1, forward strand.
AACCTGACCATCACTACAATGTAGGTCTTTCAGTGCCTTTACTCAGCTGACACAAAAATTATCTGCGATAACATCATTAAGCCAAAGGGATTCAAACAGGTTAGAATTTCCTCGTGTTTTGCTCTGCACTGTATGCAAACCATTGTCCTTTGAGTAGTTACCTTATTTATCTTTTCTCCCCTCGTTATAAGGTCACAGAGTTGCAGATGAATATCCAAGCAAATATTTGAAAAGTTACACTTACAATTAAAAGATTATGACTTAAATATGTGGGTACCTCCATTAATCAAAATCGAAGGAAAAATAAATAGGGAGTTAGGAGATCTGGGCTCTTGTCCTTGACCTGATACTAATTAGTAGTGTGGTCTCAGTTTAAGTCATTTTAACCTCTCTGGATCGCAAATATGATCTTTCTCTCTCTCTCTCTCTCTTTTTTTTAAGGTCAGCGTAGTTTGATTTCTAAGTTTCTTTCGCTTTACAATTCCTTGGTGTTCAAGGAGCACTGTATGAAATGTGTAACCTGAGGTGACTGTGTTTTGGAGTTACAGTTAGAATTATGAGTTAGGAAGAGCGCTGGTGTGTGTATTTTTATTTTTCTTAGTTTGAGTGTAGAAGTTTTGTGTTTTTCTGTAGTGGGTAACTCATTTCGCTGAGGTATTGAAGTTCTTAGAATGCCATTTTGAATTTCTTATCTTTCATATTGTAGGAATGTTTTAGTTTTGTGCTTGTGTCCATGGTGATAATATCACAAGTATGTAACTTACAAAATAAAATGCCATAAGAATATCATAAAAAGAAGACTTGAGGATAGATGAATAGGCTTAAAAGTTTGTAAGCCCAGGTTCTTTTTAATCTATATTTCACTTTTTTCCTGCAAATAATTCTATAGTCATTATCTTTCATGTCTTTTTCTGTTGGATCACAATTACCTTTTTTAGAGACTTCTAAGTAAGCATTCATTGGAAGCTTAAGAAAGAGGCAAGTGAAAGAACTTGTCTTTGTCCCTGTTTTCAGAGGAAATCATGATTATGTTGACACTTTGATTGAGCCAGCTATAAAGATTACTGTGTTTCAAAGAAGAAGGCTTAATATAATGTTAAAATTTTACCACTTCTCTTTCTTGCCTTGTTTTTGGTAGGGATTAATATTTGGGCAGGAGAACACTGTGTGTATGAATCACTGACCTTTAAATGCTTTTGTACTTCTGAGGTAGTGATGTGAGAAGTAGTAAAAAGGTAAATTGCACTAGGAAATGAGAGGATGGGATTCATACATTGGTTGAGTCAGCTGACATGGTACATTGGAAAAAACACAGAACTAACGGAAAACTTGGGTTAGAATTTGGGCTCAATTAATTCCTTCACCTTAGACAAGTCACTTCACTTTTCTGATCCTCTTTCCTCATTCCTCGTAGGTAGTAGCAACTACTGAGAGTTGTGAGGAAAAGAAGATAATTTTTTGAAAGGAGTGCTTTATGGACTAGTATCCTCATTGGGGGCCAATGCATCTATTTTGGGTAGAAAGAATTAAATTCTCTAGTGGAATTTTGGTATATATCCTCCATCTATTTGTAGAGAGATCTTATTTTCAGCAAAGAGTATATTTAAAATACTTAACCATCACAGCAGAAAAAGGAGATCATTGTAAGCTTCATGAAGAGTCCACGAAGAGATTTAAGGATCTTTTAATCATTTAAAAATAAGTTAAAAATAGTCTTGTTAGCACAGAAACTTTGATTATTGGATCTGTTTTGAAAAAAGACAGACATACTTGACTTTTGAATCTCAGGCTTTTAAAACTCCTGGTATATGCTTTTACCCTATTCTTGATAGATGGTAATAATTTAGAATGATGACATTTCAGATGTCTTCAGGCTCATAAAAAATGTGTTCTTGACTTTGAACATTGTATTTATGATGCTATCAACCTTCAGTTCATTTTGTTTCTGTTTTTCTCTTCCAGGTTTTTTGTTGGAATATACGTTGCACATTTATGGCGATTCTGAGTGTGAGGGCAGACTTCTGCCAGGCTCAGCACAGCGTTTTTGCTGACAAGTGAGCTTGGGGGTTCTATGTGCCATAATTAACATTGCCTTGAAGACTCTGGACACCGAGACTGGCCTCAGAAATAGTTGGCTTTTTTTAATTGCAAGCATATTTCTTTTAATGACTCCAGTAAAATTAAGCATCAAGTAAACAAAAGTGGAAAGTGACCTACACTTTTAACTTGTCTCACTAGTGCCTAAATGTAGTAAAGGCTACTTAAGTTTTGTATGTAGTTGGATTTTTTTTGGAGTCCGAAGGTATCCATCTGCAGACATTGAGGCCCAAGTTGAATTTGGATTCAAGTGGATTCTAAATACTTCTGCTTATCTTGAAGAGAGAAGCTTCTCAAAGAATAAACAAGTTGAATAGAAAAAACACTGATTGATAATAGGCATTTTAGTGGTCTTTTTAATGTTTTCTGCTGTGAAACATTTCAAGATTTATTGATTTTTTTCATTTTCCCCATCACACTCACACACGCACGCTCACACTTTTTATTTGCCATAATGAACCGTCCAGCCCCTGTGGAGATCTCTTATGAGAACATGCGTTTTCTGATAACTCACAATCCTACCAATGCTACCCTCAACAAGTTCACAGAGGTAAGATTGTAGCATGGTGCACTTTTGGACTGATAAATTTTTAATAGGTAAAATCCTATTAAAAATTAACACCATTATAAAGAAATCTCGTATCACAAAACCATTTATTCCTGTGATTGGAGAATGGATGGTCATCCTACCAGTCTTTTGAAATGGGTTGGATTATTTATAACAGGTTTTTAAAAGAACATTTATGGAATTTGGGGAGACCTTAGAGATTATCTAGTGCTATGTTTTTTTCTTATAGTCTTTCTACATTATTAGCAGTTTTTTAAAGTCATACTTTCAATAATAAAAATAATTAACATTGAGCACTTTGTACCCAGCATTACAATAAGCAATTTTAGGAAATATATCACTTACTCCTCACAATAACCCTGTGAGGCATAGGTACCATTATTACCCCCCTCTTATAGATGAAGAAACTGAAATTCAGAGCCTTTTAGTAATTTGCCGAAAGCACACAGTATGTGGTAGTACTGTCTCTGACACTAAAACCCATGTCTGCCTCAGATATTCTAACCACTTTTGGTGAAAAGCTACCCTGGAATTAATTGCAATAGTAACCACCACAAGGGTTCAGAAACTTAAGGGAAGGAAAAGTATTATAGGTAACATTTTTGTCAGATCTTTCATTTTTTTCTATTGGTAATAGTAGAGGAACTTTTTATACTTTATTCAACAAACATTTGAATGTAAGCTTTTTAATCATTCTCTGGTTGTTCAGTTTGAATGTGATTTCTATTGATGTATTTATTTTTTATAGAGTAGACTTAGCTGTATGAACTCCTAGGGATTCTAAATCCATCCCTCTCATTTTTCACATGACAAAACTGAGTTCAAAAGAGGGTTAGACTTGCTTAAGGCCACAAATTTTTACCATAAAAAGTTCTATCATTAACCTTTCAATAAATGGTTACTATGAAGTTCATTTCAGTGGGATTTTATTTGTATTTTGAAACTTATTAAAATTACTGACTCATTATAATACTTAACAACTTTACTGAATGTATTTTATAAGAAGGCCTTTCTGTGGAAAATAAGTCCTTTAGCAACTAAAATAACTTTACTTTTAGATAACCGAATGATGGACATTTCTTGTAGGATACCATTCTTTCTGCTTGTTTATTCTTAATAAGTCCTCAAACTTCTTAACATTGTGTGCACAGTGTACAAGTTGATTTCTAGGCTTGTGTGCCCTTAGGTGGTTCATTCACCTTTAAGCCTGGCTTAATTATGTGATACTATTTTTAGTCTGTATTCCTTGGCTATAGAATCCAAAAGTGGCAGAAGTCATTGTCCTCCTGCAACTATGAAAAGATGTTGGTGGTCCCTTGAAGATAGTCACTGGATTAGACATTACTGTAGGGAAGTTTTTAAAGGAGCAAGGCTTCTGGCTATAATTATTTGTGTGTTAATTGGTTTTGTAATATAATACCACTTTTTAATCTTAATTTCAAAGTAACTTGTTTCTTTAATAAAAAGCAATAAGTATTTCATAAAAATAAGAAGCTATAGATAAGCAAAAGACATTTAAAAAATACTTATCTTAATGCTTGGCTTTAGATGTTTTCTCTTTGCATATATGTATATATTTATAAATATACATATAGAGGGGATCACACTGTATGTTAAAAAGAAATCTTCCCACAACCTCCCTAATACTATTATTATTTTTGAAGAATGGTGTTTCATTGTTTCAATTTGTATAATGATAGAACATTTTTAAAGTGTTGATTGCAGATTCTAAAAGTAAATCCCCCCCCCTTTTTTTTTTCTTTAAAGGAACTTAAGAAGTATGGAGTGACAACTTTGGTTCGAGTTTGCGATGCTACGTATGATAAAGCTCCAGTTGAAAAAGAAGGAATCCACGTTCTAGTGAGTGTGTAGTATTTTAATTTTTCACTACAAATAAGTTGTATCTTTCAGCCATAGATATTTATAAAACCTGGCACTCAGTAGTTCTGCTTTCTGAGCTTATATTAGGAGAATACAATGTTCATAGCAACCTTTAAATTCTTTTGGATTGTCATTTTTGTTCATTTGTGTCGTTAAAATCTACACTTGCAGGGAGAGTATTTTCAATAAATAAAAAGTAAAATTTAGGGAACACTTGTTTTAGGAAAATGGAAATTTGCATTTTGTTTTTTTCTAGGAAATTAGTGCAATAGTTGGCTTTTGTTTCTAGGCTACTGGTTTGTATCTAACGGAAAATAATTTTCATCATTCTTAAGTCACATGGAAATATTCTCCCTCACTTTGCAAGTACAAATTAGTTACTTAATACTTTGGCATCTCTGGGCCACACTGGAAGAAGAGTTGTCTTGGGCCACACATTAAACATATAAAACAAAACAAAAAAATCTCATATAATGTTTTAAGTAAATTTATGATTTTGTGTTGGGCCACATTCGTAGTCATCCTGGGCCACATGTAGCCCGTGGACTGTGGGTTGGACACCTCTGTTGTAGGGGACAGAAAGGTGGGAGAAGAGGATAAGGGAGAGGGAGAAGGCACCTTGCTCCAGAGTTATCAGCATAGTTTCTGATACTTTTTAGGTTTCTAAGAGGCTTTAGTTTGATTTGATTTCTTTCATAGTTCAGTTTGAAGAAAAAATGATTGGAATTACTTTAAATGAAAATCCTCCCTAACCTCTGTGTCTGCTATTTTATGGTAGTGAACAGGAGCCTTAGGTTAGGTAAAATTTTATGCCTTCTTCCCTAAATAGTTGTCTAAATTGCAGGAGCATGTAATGAAATGCCCTTGTAGTCTTAGGTGTTTTAAAACTATTTGATTTGATTGTGGGAAGGCAGTGAAGTAGGGTGAGACCTGGAGATTTTTTTAAGTAGTTGATGAGGAAGAAAGTAATGAAGATATTTGTACAATGAAATATTCCTACTTTTTATTGAGAGGTAGTTCTTTAGTCTTTATTGCATTGTCCAGTAGCTGGGAAGACTGTCCACCCAACGAAAATAAATGTCCTGTTGGGAAGGCAGTCATCTCCTATCTGATTCTTAAAGTTTCCTCACCTTCATTTTGGGAGGAAACAGAAAAACTTAAGTAGCCAAGTATTATGTTTTTAAAACATACTATGTATTCAAATGTATTGGAATAGTATGGTATGGTAGTAATTTGCTTGCATTCTCATTTCTAAATGACTTTAAGTTCTCCTGGCTGGAAATCACTGGGGATAAGTAGAAACATGTGTAAAATGTAACCCTGTGTTTAAAAAAAAAAAAAATCACTTCTGATATAGCCCTATGTTTAAAAAAACAAAACAAAATTTTAACTTCTGAAGGCAGGCTGAATACAGTAGTCCCCCCTTATCTGTAGTTTTGCTTTCTGCAGCTTCAGTTACCTTGCAGGGGTCAACCATGGTCTTAAATTATTAAATGGAAAAATTCCAGAAAAAAACAATTCATAAATTTTAAATTGTGTGCTGTTCTGAGTTGTGTAGTGAAATCTTGCTTTGTCCTGCCCAGGATGTGAATCTTCCTTTTGTCCAGCATATATACTCTGTATATGCTACCCTCCCATTAGTCACTTAATAGCCGTCTCAGCTATCAGACTCACTATCATGGTATTGCAGTGCTTGTGTTGAAGTTTCCCTTATTTACTTGATAATGGCTCTGAAATTCAAGAGTAGTGATGCTGGCAATTTGGATATGCCATAAAGTGCTTCTTTTATGTGAAAAGGTGAAAGTTCTCCATTTAATAAGGAAATGAAAAAATGTGCTGAGGTTGCTAAGATCATGGTAGGAATGAGTCTTCTATCTGTGAAACTGTGAAGAAGGAAAAAGAAATTTGTGCTAGTTTTGCCGTTGTATCTCAGACTGAAAAGTTACAGCCACAGTACACGATAAGTGCTTAGTTAAGATGGAAAAGGCATTGAATTTGTGGGTGGAAGACATGAATAGAAAATGCGTTTCAATTGATAGCAAAGTGTTGCACCAGAAAGTGTTAAACCTCTATGATCACTTCAAAAAGGGATCTCCTGAAACAGGTGACAACAAACAAGTAAGAGATGGTTACACAGATTCAGGAGTGAAAAATATAAAAATTACTAAAGAGAGAGAATGAGAGAGAGACCACATTTATATAACTTGTATGACAGTATTTTTATAATAGTTCTATTTTATTATTGGTTATTGTTAATCTCTTACTGTGCCTAATTTATGAATGAAATTTTAACATAGGTTTGTATGTATAGGAAAAAACAGTATACATAGGGTTCTGTACTATCTGCAGTTTCAGGCATCTACTGGGCATCTTGGAACATATCCCCTGTGGATAAGGGAGGGCTACTGTATGTTCTCCAGTGGGTAGATGGGAAATCAGTTTGTTTTGACAGATGACAGGATGGGAAAATGAACCATGGATTGACTGTAGTCTGTTTAAATTAGTAATATTGATAAACACCTTTATAAAATAGAAATGAACTAAAGAACTAGTTTGTAGAAGATGCTGGTAGGTCTGGGATTTATTCCAGGCCTTAAATTTAGGCTTTTGTTTTGTTTTGTATAGCTATAATCAGATAAAATTAAAGGGCTAACTTAAGCTTGAAAACAAGGACATTTAAAATTAAGATTGGAATTTCTTTCCTTTTCCCAGACAGACTTTAAGACGGATTGTTAGTTTACTTTTGCTAGGGGAAGAGAGTTTGGGACACTGTGTGAAAGAATATCCCCCAAATTAGACCTTTCAGTCCTTTGACCAATGCTTTTACAAATCACAGACACGTTGAAAAAGACTAATGGTGGTTTCAGTTATGTCAGTTTGAAGTTCATATGCTTCGAAATTGTTACTTCAATGATTTTTTTTAATAGAAACTGCTTATATGAGTAAGTGAAGCATGTTTCATGTTATCGTTTCTTAATATGTGCATTTTAGGGAGTATTAGAGGAAGTAAGCTCTCAACTAAAGTACGTACTGGTTTTACTGCTATTTACAGTTAAACTATAGTGACATTTATAATGATAACACTGACAGCCCTTTAATTATGGGGTGTAGTTGACAAATCAGACATAATTTACTGTCATGGCTAATAGGCTACATGAAGTGTTCTAGTGGTACCAATAATGAGTGCAGAATCAATTTAGTGCTCTGTCACTTTTCTCTTTTTTCCTCCACTAGTATCTTAAAGTGTCCTTATTCAATCTCATTAGAATAGTCTTATATTTAAAAAAAAATTCTTAATGTTTTTACATTCCTGTCTTTGAAGCTAGATGGAAAATAGGGCATGTAAAATGTGAGTTCGCTTTCCCCGTTCTTCAAAGCTAATTTGTATTGGTTTCTTAGGACCTCTTGCAAGGTAGCAAGGAAGATAAACACCTGCCTGTGTTGCGAATGCACATGGGTTGATCTTAATTTTAAAATAATAATAATAATTTTTAAAAAGCCCAATTTGATGAATGTGAAAAGAAAGGAATATTTGAGGTAAAGGTCTCCATTTGCTTAGGGACTCTTATCATACGTCACTGTACTTGTTAAAATGGGATATATGTAATTTTGACAGAGCTTTAAAAATACCTGCTACCTGGCTTTTTAAAAAAACGTAAGCACAAAGATGGTAGTATTTTTCTGTTATAATACACTAACTATTGGAGATTTCTTACCAGAGAGCCTTTCTCTAAAGAAAAGACTTCATATCTTAGAACTATTTGGGGGATAATCCTCACAGATACTTGTAGCGACCAATAAGATACCAGTTGGCATACTTCTTTGCTAGAGAAGACTTTTAAATCATATTGCCAAATGTTGTATCTTCTCTTCCTTTGTCTTGGCTATAAATACAGTTTTCTCTGTGTCTGTTCATTAATCTATTTAGATAAAATATTTGAGGAACACTAATTTCTTATAACTTTGATAGGAGATTTCCATAAGATAAAATTAGACACCAGCTACACTTCATTGAGGAAGGCTGAGTTATTTGGCACACTTGAATTTCAATCTTGGATCATTTTTCAACAGTGACCAGAATTGTGTTATTAAGAATAGGTGTATATGGTATCATTAGTTCAATAAGGCCTGCCCTATGCATGGCATAGCTATTCTGCATTAGGATGTTAATCCGGGAGGAAATAGCAGTTTAGTGTAAAATATTTTTCTCTTTCCAGGATTGGCCATTTGATGATGGTGCACCACCCCCTAATCAGATAGTGGACGATTGGCTAAACCTATTAAAAACCAAATTTCGTGAAGAGCCAGGTTGCTGTGTTGCAGTGCATTGTGTTGCGGGATTGGGAAGGTAAGTTCTTACCCTTTCGTCTGAATTCATTATCAAATATTTCACTTTGGTAGAAATTTACATTTGTTACATTAAATATTAAATTATCAGAAAGGAAAGGAAAGGAGAGCAAAAGCTGGCATATGATTTCTCAGAACTGTTTTTTGTGTTTCATTGGTTGTCTGATTCTGACGCCATACCAGATTTAGTGGATGATGGTCAGTAGTTGTTTTGAAACTGACTTAATATAACTACCTTATCTTTGAGCTAAAAATATAGTCTTAATTCCATATATTTTTTTCTTTTCCTTCCCATTTCAAGTAACCAAAGGTTCAGGTCTTCGAAATGGGCAATAGTACTTAAAAAAATCTATACATGGCTAATTTTGGATTGCAATGTATGAGAATTTAATATGTGGAGAGCAGGTGGCTAAACTTTGAAACCCTGAAAGGAGATGTATGGAGAACAAAAATTAACTGATTTTTTAAAAACCTTTATCCTTGAGCATTGCATGGATTGGTGTTGCAATACTCATTCACAAGAAGTTAGATTCAATTTATGATATTTGTACCTTGACTCAAAGCATTACTGCAGGCAGTGGTGACTCAGGCTCTTACCTCTGCTTAGCCCTTTTATTTGCTGTTTTTTTTATAGTTTAGTAAAATTTCTAAGTTTCATTTCTTATCTTGAGGGACGAAGGTATTGTTTTTAATTTGACTTGGATTAATTTTATAACTAGTAAGTACTTCAGGCACTCCAAAGTTGGTGCCTTGAAATGGACTTAAAAAAAATATCATTTCCTTTGTTACATTAAAAATATATACTTAGCCCTGGCCAGTGTCTCAGTTGGTTGGAGCATCATCCTATACACCAAAATGTTATGGGTATGATTCCTGGTCAGGGCATATACCTAGGTTGCAGGTTTGATCCCTGGTTGGGCCACGTGTGGGAGGCGGCCAGTCAGTGTTTCTCTCTCACGTTGATGTCTCTCTCTCTTTCTGTCCCTTTCTCTCTCTCTAATATCAAACATATCCTTAGGTGAGGAGTAAAAAATAATAAAATTAAAAAAAAAAATATATGTATACTTATAGAGACTGTTCCTAATTACCAATTCTCTGATATTTTCTCCTAGTTTATGAAAAGGATTAGCATCTTTTTAGTATTTGATAATGAAATGATATTAAAATTGATTTCTAACAAAAATCCAAGACAATTTTGGTAACATGTAATCTGGGTTTTAAAAAAATTTTTTAATTCCAAAGACGTATGGATATTTACAGATGAATTTCTCTGCAGGGCACCTGTGCTGGTTGCACTTGCTTTGATTGAATGTGGAATGAAGTATGAAGATGCAGTTCAGTTTATAAGACAGTGAGTATGAAGTTTTATGCTCAGAAACACACAAAAACAGAAGGAATTATGAAAAGTATACATTTGCAGTCTGGAATAATTTGTTGTCTTTGGCTTAAAATATTGTTTGAGGATATCAAAAAGAGAAAGTGATAAAGAGACTCAAGACTACTGGCTCCCAGATTTAAAGATTTTCTAATTTAGGTGGCAAATGTGGACATTGTAGAGTATGTCCAGTATGTGACGTTAATATCTGGGAATCTTTAAAATGAATAGCTAGGTAGAAGAGTCTCAGTGATCTTGTGTCTCTTTTAATGGATGTTTAAAGTACTTTCGGAATGCAGCCTTCTATAACCAGGAGGAAAGCCAGAATCTATAGAGGTGCAGTTTATCACCAAGGACTCATAAGTTCAGAAACAAAATCAGGATGGTAGTGCCCAGACAGAGTTTTGGCGTCAGTCTGGAATAATGGGCCATGCTATTTTGCTGTCCAGAATTCTTTGGCAGTTGTTTTCTTAGCCTTTCCCTCTTTTCTTTAAAAAAAGAAAAAGAAAAAGAAAAAGACTATTTGTGACAGGGCATGGAATGAATTGTAGCAGCTCCAGGAAGGTAACATATTTTAAGGAATGCCATCTGTGCCTGCTGCTTCATATAAATACTCTCTCATGCATCCTAAATACTTGCTACTGATTCTAATCTGAAGAATATTTTTAATCTAATTGGGAAGAGTATATTCAGAAGTCCCTGGATAAATCATTCTGATTTTTATTAAATGTTTAATAGACTAAAAAGAGTCAGCAAAGAAAATTGGTCTGTTCCTTCTCAGAAGGCACAGAAAGTGCATGTTTCAACTTAAGTGATGTTGTATGGGAAATATGTTTTCAGCTTTGTGGTGTTAGAAAGGCCATAGACCATAAATAATGCATTTCAGTGATTAGGCAGCTCTTTCTTGTACATGGTAAAGTTTGCCATTCTTGTATTTTTCAGAAAAAGAAGGGGAGCATTCAATTCCAAACAGCTGCTTTACCTGGAGAAATACCGACCTAAGATGCGATTACGCTTCAGAGATACCAATGGGCATTGCTGTGTGCAGTAGAGAGAAATATAAACGAAGGCTGACTTGATTGTGGCATCTAGAGGGAACTCTTGGTACCTGGAAATGTGAATCTGGAATCTTGACTGTGTCATCAAAGTAGTGATGGATTCAGTACTCCTCAACCACTCTTCTAATGATTGGAAAAAAGCAAACAAAAAAGAAATCCCTCTATTAACATGAATAAAATGTTTAAGAAAAGAAAAAGAGAAAGAAAAAAGGGATTAATTCAGTGGAGAATGATTTTGCTTTTAGTGTTGAAGTTTGAATTTCTGCCAGGATTGAATTATTTCAAAACCTCCTGTCTTTTTTAACTTTTTCAAAATAGGTCTCTAAGGAAAACCAGCAGAACATTAGCCTGTGCAGAGCCATCCATTTGGGGAGCACACTCTTCCATTATGCTTGGCACATAGATCTCCATGTTGTGTGATTTCTTTCTTTTTTCTTTATTTGGGGGTAGGGGGTGGGGGCTACAATATTCCTCTCTTCTCTCCTTTTCCCTGTCCCTTTTTTTTCTCCTGATACAAGTTGTAGATGGAATAGGAGAAGCCCTTGTTGCTGTAGCTGTGCGTGCAGTCTGGCAGCCTTAAGCCCACCTGGGCACTTTTAGGAAAAAAACACCAAAAAAAAAAAAAAAAAAAGCAGTGGCATATGTATTATACGATCCAGGTGGTTTTTAGTCTTTACTGATGATGGGGTGTTCATGTTAGTTTCTTTTCTTGAAAACTCTATACAACATTAGGCAAAGTAGCCAAGAGCCTTTTGTTTGTGTTTTTGTTTTGGTAAGTTAGCGGGGAAATGGCATTTCAAGAGGAGTCTCTTAAAGAACTTAGCTGTAAGTCAGATTCTTGGCTTTTCCAACCAGTGGAGCTAAGTGTATCCCCCAAAATTCTGTTTTCTGAAGGGGGGTACCCCAGTTCATCACTAAAGATGTGTCCAGGGAGAGAGAGAGTACACTTTCTACACCTTGTAGAATTGTGGGCTGTATGTAGCATTGCTCTGATTTTCTGTCTAATGATGTCAGAGAATGTTAGTAGTTAAAAATTTTTATTTTAGGACTTATTTGTACTCTGAATTTTCAGGAACAGTCAGAGGAGCAGCAGTAAAGATATAATATCTTGGACTTGAGAAATGCCTGCTGTGGGTATTTTCCAAACTGCCCCCATGTGTACAGTTCAGTTTAACCACTGATTGCCTTGTTATTTTCTTACTAGGTTCTTTATGAGATAAAACCAACAATGCCTAGTGAGTACGTGTCCACAGGCCTAACAGGGTAGGAGAGAAACATAGAGCAGTGCAACCAGTAGCAAAACGACTATGTTGCTAGCAAAATTGGGTGTAGTGTCATTTTTGCTGATTCTTTGTTGGGTTCAATGTGCTGATCTAGATAAACTGTTTTTCTGCTATTTTGTAGAAGGCAGTTTTGACCAGGCTGTATTGACAAAGTAAGTTGAAAGACACCGTCAGGGGCTTTTGCACTCTTCATTTAAATATTATACACTTCCTAATTCTCTGCTTCTCAGGATTTGAATAAAGGCTTAGTTAGGGTCATCTTGTCTTGCTGGAATTTGATATGCAGAGCCATAAACTTCCCATTTTGTTAGGATCAGCTAGACCAGTAGGAATGGAGTGGGACCTTGTCATGATGATACCTCAGACATTGGCTGGCTATGTGAACTGCCTATCTCCTGTGCCAGAGTTGTTTTGCTCTTTAATTAAATGAAAATCTGTAGATGCTCTCCTCCCGCATCCCAGAAAACAAAACAAAATAATGCTTTTTGAAATTGTTTCTAGGGTTTTAAAGTGGAAAATGATGGTACTATCCAAAATTCTTTATTTCAGAACACATAGGCTCAAGATCAAAACAGAATATTCTCTAAGCTCAGATAGATTGTCTGTTGACTCCAAGGGTTTTGATCAATACCATAACAAACCTTTTTCCTTTGACATGCTCTGATTTTTGTTGTTTGCGGGGAGGGAGAGACAGAGAAACGTGTGTGTGTGTGTGTGTGTGTGTGTGTGTGTGTGTGTGCAGTGTCCACCAGTATCAGTGCCTGCCTGAGTTAGGAAAATTACATTCCTGGTTCTGTATGAGGAGAAGGGTGTATAAAGCAACATGAAACATTAGCCCTCATTTTGTTTTAAATTACAGACTAATGTTAATTGTTCTCAGAACTGGATTTTCTTCCTCAAAATTAAGTTTTTTTTATCTTTTGGATTTAATGAAGTATTGCTAGCTGAAGCCAGTTTGACATGGTGAGAGAGATGTCAGACTGATGAAAGGTGTGCAGCCTGATTTAAAACCAAACCCCGAACCCTTTTAAAGAACAATAAACATATTTTACATGCTCTTTGTTTGTGCATTTGTTCACCACCACCAGGCTGAGTTTCATTTGTCTCCTTAGAAAACTTGGTATTCTCAAGGCATAATTTGGGTCCTGCTAATTACTGCAAGGAGGTGACATAATTAGAGGTTCGGAAGTACATAGAGTTCATGCCATCCAGGTATGTTCAGTAAGGGTAAACTTACTGAGATACATTTGCTACATTTCTAGTTCAGTTCCTGGGCACAACACTGTAGGAATTCAGCATCTTGTCTCATTCCAAAGGACTTGTTTATACCATAGGTTTTGATGAAGCATTGCAACTTTTTACTTGAACTGTTAAAGAACTGAGGAAGGAAGAACTCTCTATATAATCATAGGATTGGAGGTGGGGAAATTTCCTTTAAACCATGGGTAAGCATTTCAGCCATACATTCAGATAACAAACAATGTGCTGTACCAAGAATGAAAAGATAAGACACTGATCCCACTTTGGAAGACCTCAGTCTAGGAGAGAATTTAGCTATGTAGACATAAACCGAGTAATACAGAACTATGTGACTTATAATTCACTGATCCTCTCAGTGCACTTTTCGACTTCATGTCCATTATCCAGCTTTGATTCGGAGTCCCATGGTTGGTTACAGTCACTAGTGGCTACACAGTTAAATCGCCTTGCCCCATCTCTTGCTTCATTATATGGACTTGTCTAGCTCAACTCCATTTGGTTAAGTTCAGTATGCCACATTCTCTGTTCTTACACACTTGTGCAGCTGAACTTGCTGGCTCTGTCTCTGAAGTCATGGCCTCTGTATTTCAAGTAGATCTTTGCCCCACCTGGCAATCCAACTATATTTCTCTATCCCATACACTCTTTCACTCTCCTGGAAAGCTCTTACATTTTAACACCTTTCCCATCCTCACTCTCAGTTTATGGCCCTTTTTTATTCTGTTCTAAAAACAGAAACAATTTCCTCAGGCTCCTACCATCACATTTATTTACCTATTGCATCTGCTTGTAGGTTCTTTCTTCCCTCCAGTTACAAAGATGTTCACGTTTCTAATCCCTGGAACCTGTAAATATGTGTTTATCTTACATGGCAAAAGGAACTGTGGCCATCACTTGAAGATCTTGAGATGGAGAGATTATCCTGGGTTATCTGGGTGGGCCTGATCTAATTGCATGGGCCCTTAAAAGCAGAGCCTCTTGCCTAGCCGAGGTCAGGAGATGGGACTAGGGAAGAATGGTTGAGAGATGCAGTGTTGCTGACTTGGAAGACAGAGGAAGGGGGCCTTTAGAACCTGGAAAAATCAAGGAAACATTTTCCCTCAGAGCCTCCAAAAATGAATTCAGCCAGCCAGCACCTTGATTTTAGTCCCGTGTGGGACTTCTACAGAACTGTAGGATAAGTCTCTTCTTTTGAGCCACGAACAACAGATTTGTTAATTACAGTGGTAGTAGAAAACTAATGCAAATTTTTAACTTCTAGGATACCACACTCAAGTTTTTGCCAAGTTTAGTAGCCACACCTCTGAGTTTCTGGTTCCTTGTTAGCTCCTCTACTTCTGCTCTATCTACTCGGACTCTGTTCTTGACTCCAGACCCATTATCCAATGCCTACTTGACGTCTGTCATGAATGTCTCATAGTTCAAAGTTAACTTTGAGGGTTTTCCATGAACACCCTATTTAAAGTCACCACCACCACACCACCGGCATGTTCTATCGCCCTGTCATGCTTTAGCTTTCTGCACAGCAGCACCATTTCAGACTTAAAATTTTTTATTGAATTTATTGGGGTGACATTGGTTAATAAAATTATGTAGGTTTCAGGTGTACAGTTCTAGAATACATGATCTGTATATTGTGTGTTCATCCCAAGTCTAGTCTCCTTCCATGACCATTTATCTCCCTTTTACCCTTTTCTACCTCTCCCCACCCCCTTTCCCTCTGGTAATCACCATACTCTTGTCTGTGTTTATGAGGGTTTTTTTTTCTTTGCTTAATCCCTTCATCTTTTTCACCCAGCCCCGCACAACCCCTCACCTCTGACAGCTGTCAGACTGTTCTCTGTAAGTCTGTTTCTATTAGTTTATTTTGTTCATTAGATTCCACATATAAGTGAAATCATATGGTACTTGTCTCTCTGTCACAGACTCTTTATTGTTTCTCCCCACCAGAATAAGTTCCACAAGGGAACAGATTTTTTGTTGTTTTGTTCACTGTATCTTCACCTAGAATGGTGCTTGACACCTACTAAGTGCTCAGTAAATATTGAATGAATGGAGGCATAAATGATGGCACTATGGAGAAGGGAGTAATTAAACCTACCCTGGAGCATGTTAGGAAGTTCCATGGTAGTCATATTTGAGCTGGGCTTTGAAGTGTGAGGTAGAAAAGATTGATGCACGAGATAGCCCTTCACATCCACAAGGCTGGCTATAATAAAATAGATGGGCAATAACATGTTTTGGCAAGGGTATGGGGAAACTGGAATCCTTATACATTGCTAATGGCAATGTAGAGTGGTGGAGCTGCTTTTGAAAACTGTCCGTTTCTCAAAAAGTTAGAGTTGTCAGATGACCCAGCAATTCCAGTATATCCAATACCCAATTCTAGATGTATACCAGAGAGAATTGAAAACGTTAGTGGTTGCCTGGGGTGGGGCGCGAATAGGGGGTGACTGCTAATGAATGTGGGGTTTCCTTTGGGGGTGATAAAAGTGTTCTGGAATTAATGGTGATGGTTATGTGATTATGAATGTGCTAAATGCCACTGAATTGTCCACTTCCAAATAAAGTTGATGTGGGGGAAGCAAACTTCAGGCAGAAGAAATGAGATAAGGGAGTATAAAAGCAAGGTACGTTTGGGAGAAGTGGTGTGATTGGCCTCTGGAAAGTATGGATTTGTGCCAGGCAGGCTTGGTTGTCAGTTAGACTCTAGGCAGGGTGCTAGACTCTCCTTCCTTGTTTCTCCCTTTCTACCCCCAAGGCCACAACTAATTGGGTCAGAAGTAGGCAGTTGGCTCAAAGCTTACTAGTGGCCAGGTTCTCAGTTTCAACTCAGGGAGACTGTTGGATGTGAGGAGCCTGTAGGGCCAGTGCATGTGTTCAGTCATGTGTGACATGAGTCATCAGGATAGAGGGAGGAGGATGGAGTAGCAGCCTAGGGAAAGCAAATTGGAGAGACCATGTCCTGGGAGTAGGGAGAAATACCTTGGCTCCAGCCAATTCTCAGTTCCACTTTCCCATGAGGCCCAGGTGTATGCTTCTCGTAGAGTACTTTCAGTGGTTTCTGCCTCTTCCCTCACCCCTCGATTAAAGCAGTTTGAGTAGTTTTCTTAATAGCCAACAGAAACGTGATTTGAAGGGATTATACAAGTAAGTTAAGTGCCATGACTGAAGTACCTCTAGAAAGATTGGTGCCTTATTTGGTGAGTATTTGAGCACTTGCCACATACTATACACTGTTCTAGGCACTGAGGATATAGTGGCAAATAAGACCAACTTTGTCCTCGTAGGGCTTAAATTCTAGTGGAAAAGATAAATAAAAGTGGAAAAGAATAAACAAGTACAGTAAAATGCAACAATTTCGGATAGTGATGAGTGCTAGGAAGATAGGATGGACATAAAGCCTGTGAGGGGTTAGCGATGGGGGTCATGTATGGAGTTATGTGGAAAGGTCAGGGAAGGTCTCTGAGGAAAGGGAAGGAGCCTACTATGTGCAAATGCTTTGTGAAGATGGTGGAAGCATTTTCCAATCAGTATGCATAACAGTGTGTGTAAACTTGGAAGACTGAGTGTGGTATGTTCAGGGAACAGCAGTATGGGTAGTACGGCTGGAGTGTGGTAAGGAGTGAAGGCGAAATTTCGGCCGAGGCGAAATTGATTTGGTGTGGCTGGGAAGGCTGGGGTCATATTGCAAAGGGTATTATGTATCATAGCAAGAAATTTAAGAGCTTATCTATGGTATCTCGATCAGGAGGAAACATCAGAGTTACCTATGCGGTTTATTCGAGACGTGTATGTCCAGGCACCATCAAGGCCATTCTGAATCAGGTTCTCAAGTTGGGAACCTCTGCTTTGGGCAATGGGGAACCTGTGAAGGTTGGTAAACACAGGAGCTATACGGTCAGATCTGTGTTCAAAAAAGTGATTCAAGAAGCTCCTTAAATTGGAAGCCATGCCTGTTAGGCAAACTCAGTGCCTGACCTGTGCTAGGCAAGCAATAAATACCAGTGGACGAATGGGAATGAATCGGAGAGGGAAGCCGAGAGGCCATTTATGGATAGTGGGTTGATGAAGACTTGCAGTAGGTCAGCACTGAGGTGTTGGGACCTCAACTAAGGGAGCAACAGGAGAATAGGCTAGAACTATTTTTCCTTTTAGCCACTGGAGTCCAGATTCCATGAACAGATACCAGTATATCTGCATTCACATTTCAAGAAATTAATTTACCTCCCCTGAAATATCTGGCCGGAGGAGGGGAAAAGATTTGTAAAACCACTCCCACCTCGGGTCCTCCCACAGATCACACAGTACAAATAGAAGCAATTAGAATGACTCACTGCTTTCAACCTTGTCAACCACTTGGGAGAGTTCACTGGCAAGTGTGACTGTGGGATGCCTCCTTCTCCTTTGCTGTTTAGGGGTCAGGGCAGTTAGGAAAACGGAGGAATAAGGGACCAACACTAGCCAATATCTGCCGAGAAAGGCTGTGCTTGGAATTTTATTATTGTATTATCATCTCATTTAATCTTCATAGGCTTCTACTCATTGCTAACCCCATTTTACAGAGGGGGAAACTGAAGAGAAATAACAAACAGGTGGCCAGGCTAGTGTTTGAATCTGGGCCTGCCTGACTCTAAAATTGATACTTACCTGCTTGGCTGTACAGGATGGTAGAAGGGGAAGATGTTATGTTCAGGACGTTGCTGTGGGGTTTCGCCCACAGTAAGAGTCCCTGTTACTTGAGCTGCATCTTTGTTAGGGGTGTGTGCGCCGAGTGTATGTCGGCATGTGTATAACAGTTCTGTCTAGTCAGTGGATTTAACCTGTGCAAACTCTGTGTAATGGGCCCTACCAGTAACAAACCAGGACACCGAAGCAGAGTTTATATTGGGTTGGTCAAAAAGCTTGTTTAGTTTTTTCCGTACGGTGGCTCTCGTAGTGCTTAGTTGTCTTTAACTTCATTAGAAATAATTTCGTTACAGTGTATTGTGACAGCTGTCATATCAACTTGCATTTTTAAAAAAAGTATCAAAATTGGTGAATTTTTGTGCAGCCATTTAAATATTGTAGATGGAAGAAGATATGCAACATTTTTGGCATATTATGATTAATTGGTATTTTCATGCATCAGTGATCTATTCTGCACTCCTAGAGCTGAAAAAAAAATCTTTTCACTAAAAAAATTGCCTAATCCGTATGAAATTGCAGAACATTCTCCAGTTTTTCATGTACACAGCTACACTGATAACATTCTCATTTTGGGGTCACATTTCATAGTTCCTGATTTTAAAAGACATTACAATTGGGCATGTCTTAGTACAGTGTCCCCACTGTATTTATTATTTCAAGAAAGGTAAAAATGCAACTGAGACATAAAAAAAGATTT
Source organism: Mormoops blainvillei (assembly GCA_004026545.1). NCBI lineage: Eukaryota > Metazoa > Chordata > Mammalia > Chiroptera > Mormoopidae > Mormoops > Mormoops blainvillei. Next base: position 32,073 of record PVJD01005368.1, read on the forward strand.
GTACAGTGTATAGAGAAGGCGCTGTGACAGATCAAATGTGTTAAAAGTGGTCTGTGAAGTTTCTTGGTACTATTGACATTTTGACCAAATAATTCTTTGCCGTGGGGCTGTCTGGTGCATTGGAATATGTTCAGCAGCCCCCCTGGCCTCTTCCCACTAGAAGCCAATAGCAGGAGATAGCCGACATACTCAAAATATCCAAATCAATAAAGTTATTGGTGAAAATGAAAAATGTGTCTTTTATTTTATGGAAAAAACTAAACAGACTTTTTGGCCAACCCAGTAGTTTATAATTGGCTCCCTATTACTGTTGGCTGGTTCTCCTGCACATAGAGTATTATTCCAGGATTGGTATTTGATTTAAGAAATTTTCAAATTGATTTTATCTTTAGTGCATTAATGTGTGGCCTAAATTCCTGCAGAGGCATTTGGTAACCTGTCTGGACATGCTTTAGCAACCATAACTGGATCTGAGCTGGCAGGGCTACAGCTTTTATTCAACATAGATAAATCACTTTTCTGAAAAGACTTTTCTACTTAAGTCCTGTAACTGACTTTTTTTTTTAGGGCTCCTCAAGTGTAGACCCCCTTGAAATTGGAGCATATTTTCCATATCAGGCTAAAACACAACAATGGAAATTTGTTAACATGACTAGATTTAATCTCTATTGTTCTGTTGGAACAGAACATATAAATATGCAAGGAATGGCATGGAAATCAACCTCACTTTCTAGGGTGCCCAAATGTAATGTCTTTTAAAATTGGGAACTATGAAATGTGACCCCAAAATGAGAATGTTATCAGTGTAGCTGTGTACATGAAAAACTGGAGAATGTTCTCAATTTCATACGGATTAGTATAGGCAAATTTTTTTAGTGAAAAGATTTTTTTTTTCAGCTCTAGGAGTGCAGAATAGATCACTGATGCATGAAAATACCAATTAATCATCTTCTAATGCTTTTATGCAAATGATTATATTTAACTTTCATTTAGAGTTGCCATTAACACCTGGAACCCTAACATTGATAATAGGTACAATTTTTAACGAATTACATAAATAAAAGATCTGAATTTTAGGTGTTTAGATTAATTTATAGCACCTTTATTCATTACTACCGGTCCTCTTGAAATCTAAAGTAATCACAGGATGAGACAAAATAGAGAAGAGAAGACAACCTTTGAACTTATCAAATTTTTCAGTAGTAAAAAAGGGTGACTTGGAAATGTGAAACTCTGCAAGTGTTTTTTTTTTCTGCCTTTGCAATAGTTTGCCACGTGAGTGGCCTGTGTGTCCTACAGAAAACTTTTAAAATTTCTAATACCTTGAGACAACACTGGTCTTTTTTTAAATAAAGATTTTCCTTCCTATGCATATTCCTTGCTTTAAAAAATACTTTTTTCCCCCCCAGAATGAAATTAAAAATAGGGTTATTGTAGAAGTTTTAGGAAATACAGAAGATGTAAGGAAAAACCCCTCATTGGCCTGCCATTGTTAACATTATTATGTCTTCCTTTGACCTCCCCTTCTCACCCCCAGGTTTAGTTGTAATTATGTAATTATGTATCTTGCTTTTTCACTTACATAGCCACAAAAGTACTTATACTTTATTGAAAGTCTACCATGTACCAGGCGCTGTACTTAGTGTTTTAGGTATATCATCTTGAGTGGTAGGTGGCATTATCTCCATTTTACAGATTACGCCAGGAAAGCTCTTGAAGGAGTAAGTAGCTTGCCCACTATCACACATCTAGTAAGTGGCAGAGCCAGAATTCTAACCTGAAATGTCTAACCCAGAAACCTTGATCATATCACTGCTCTACATCCCCCTTGCATTCAATAAGTGGAAGCTATCATTATTAACTGAAACCAACTTGTCACTTGAGGACACTGCTTTGTCTGTGGCCTCGAAAATGGAGGCCACTCATTGTAGCTTCCATGCACTCATGTAGCTACACATGTACCACACAGGCCACTGGGAGATGAGAGGTCAGCTCTCCATGGCCACGCCGAACCATTGCCCTTCGGTTCTTGAGACAGTTATCATCAGGTTGTTACAGTCACTGCCCTTCACTGCTGCTGTCCTCAGCACACTCTCCATCACTCAATGCATGCAGTTTCTGGGGCCTTGAAGGCCCACCCCTAGTCATTCTTTCTTCCTGGGCAAATTCAGTACCTCTTCCAGCTCCTCAGCTCTGAAAGCGTTTACTACCTTCATCCCAATGACCCATTCCCATGGAAGTGAGAGTCTGACAGAATCTAGGAAAAACAACTGTGTGTGTGTTTGTACACATATACATAAAAACATACCCGCATATCAGTTTACTATATATGTTACTGATATAAAGGATGGTAACATACAATTTAAAAATAATAAAATATGCATTACTCTTTATTATAATTCCATATAGCCAATTGATTCTTTTTTTGAAGCATATTTTATTGATTATGCTATTACGGTTGTCCCGTTTTTTTCTTCCCTTTATTCCCCTCCACCCTGCAACCCCCTCCCACCAGCATCCTCCATCCCCCACTTAGTTCATGTCCATGGGTTGTACATGTAAACTCTTTGGCTTCTCCCTTTCCTATACTATTCTTAACCTCCCCCTGCCTATTTTGTACCTACAATTTATGCTTCTTATTCCCTGTACCTTTTCCCCTATTCTCCCCACCCCACCCACCCTGCTGATAACTCTTCATGTGATCTCCATTTCTGTGATTCTGTTCTTATCCTAGTTATTTGCTTAGTTTTTGTTGTTTTTAGGTTCAGTTGTTGATAGTTGTGAGTTTGTTGTCATCTTACTGTTCATAGTTTTGATCTTCTTTTTCTTAGATAAGTCCCTTTAACATTTCATGTAGTAAGGGCTTGGCGATGATGAACTCCTTTAACTTTACTTTATCTGGGAAGCACTTTATCTGCCCTTCCATTCTAAATGATAGCTTTGCCAGATAGAGTAATCTTGGATGTAGGCCCTTGCTTTTCATGACTTTGAATACTTCTTTCCAGCCCCTTCTGACCTGCAAGGTTTCTTTTGAGAAATCAGCTGATGGTCTTATGGGAACTCCTTTGTAGGTGACTGTCTCCTTTTCTCTTGCTGCTTTGAAGATTCTCTCCTAATCTTTAATCTTGGGTAATGTAATGATGATGTGCCTTGGTGTGTGCTTCCTTGGGTCCAACTTCTTTGGGACTCTCTGAGCTTCCTGGGCTTCCTAGAAGTTTATTTCCTTTGCCAGATTGGGGAAGTTCTCCTTCATTATTTTTTCAAATAAGTTTTCAATGTCTTGCTCTTCCCCTTCTCCTTCTGGCACCCCTATGATTTGAATGTTGGAGTGGTTAAAGTGGTCCTGGAGGTTCCTAAGCCTCACCTTGTTTTTTTGAATTCTTGTTTCTTCATCCTGTTCTGGTTGAATATTTATTTCTTCCTTCTGCTCCAAATCATTGATTTGAGTCCTGGTTTCCTTCCCATTACTGTTGGTTCCCTGTATATTTTGCTTTATTTCACTTTGCATAGCCTTCACTTTTTCCTCTGTTTTGCGACCATACTCAAACATTCCTGTGAGTGTCCTGTTTACCAGTGTTTTGAACTCTGCATCTGATAGGTCTCTTTCATCGCTATCTCTTTGTCACTGAGTTCCATTTTTGGAGTTTTGATCTGTTCTTTCATTTGGGCCATATTTCTTTGTCTTGGCACACCTATTACATTGTAAGGGACAGAGCCCTAGCTATTTGCCAGGACAGGGCAACTCACTCTCTGTGTTGTGGCACTGTATGTGAAGGAGGGGTCAGAGAGGGAACAATGTCACTTGCTCAGCTCTCAGCCAGCTTTCAGTCACTTCCCCCAATACCCACAAGCAAATTGGGTCCTTCTGGTGCTGATTCCTGGGTGGGTGGTTTTGTGTGCATTCTAGGACCCTGTGGGTCTCTCCAATGAACTATCCTGTGAGGCTGGGAGTTTCTCCCGCTGTCACAACCCCCACAAGTTTTTATAGCCAGAAGTTTTGAGGCTTTCTTTTCCCATGCTAAAACCCTGGGTTGCGTAGTCTGTCTGGCTCCCCTGTTGTTCCTCCTCATTTATCTGCACTCGAGTGTGGGACCACCCAATCCGCCCTGCAGTCTCGCAGCCCAGTCCTCCGGCCACCACCTTGCTGCATGTGCTCTCTGCCCCTGCTGCCAGTCTCCACCCCTCCGACCAGTCTGGATGAATGTTTCTTCTTTAACTCGTTGGTTGTTGGACTTCCATACAGTTCAATTTTCTGGCAGTTCTGGTTGTTTTTGTTTTTAAATTTTTTGTTGTCCTTCTTTTGGTTGTGCAAGGAGGCAAAGTGTATCTACCTATGCCTCCATCTTGGCTGGAAGTCTAAATATCCCATTTAGCCAGTTGATTCTCACAGAATGCTTTTGTGACTTTTGTCAAATTCTTATGTCCTAGCCAACTTTGTGTTGCAATTGAAAACCCATAAATGTTGGTTGATATTTTCCTTTACGGTGAAGACTCTAAAGTAAAACAATGAAGACTTAGATTAGAACTTCACTCATTTACCAATGAGTGACTTCTTTGCAGATTTGGATAATAGTTTTTGAATACTGGAAGACTATTTCCTTAGTTTTTTGGTGCTGTTTATAATATAGTGGTTGCAGACATGATGCCTTTTAAGTTTGATGTGCATTAATAACATTTACTTCATTACTTTCTCAAGCATGGACAATCAACGAAACAGCAAATCCAGCTCTGGTTTGTAGTGTTTGCCAATTTCCATGGTGTACATACTCCTGCCATGGCTAATTTCAAGCTATCAATTGACATCACTAAACATAGAGTTGAGAAGAGATGTATAGTGGGCACACCATTACAGTATTTCCACCGTACAAAGGCAATAAGTAATAGCATAGACAGGGGTGGAGGGAGGTAGAAGTGGGTATAGGGGGGAATAGTGATAGAAAGAGACTTGACTTGGGGTGCTGAGCACACAATACAATATACAGATAATGTATTATAGAATTGTACACCTGAAAGCTATACAATTTTATTAACCAATGTCATCCCAGTAAATTCAATTGAAAATAGAAATAAAGAAAAAGAAAGCATTAATAAGAAAAAATAATAGCATAGATACATAATAGTAAAATGTAGTAAAATAATTAGGAAATGATTAAGTTTTAAGAACTTATGACCTGTGTCTTTAAAAATAATTTAATTGTAAGTTTCAAATACTGAATATTTAACAACCAGCTTGGAAAATTCCTGAAATTTAACAATCCCTTGGTACGAGCCACCCTAGCACACCACCGAGTACATGTAGTAAACTCTGCACCTACTCTTTGACGACAGGCCATCAAACCCTCTCTCTCCCTTTCTCACCTGAAGCACATATGCTTACCTTTTGGTTCATTTTCTATTCACTCCTCAACCTGACTTTTGTCTTTTCCACGATGGACTCTGTACTAGTAAAATTTCCTTTTTCTTTTACTGGTCCCAAGAATTGCAGTTTTTCCCAGAGCTCTGTCTTGGGCGGTTTTGCTTTTCTCTTCCAGCATGGTTTGCATTGGCAATCTCATCCAAATCCTTGACATTCAGTACACTAATGGCTCCCAAATCTATCGTCCCAACCTACATCTCTCTCTGGGGCTCCAGGTCCATTTGTCCAACAGTCTGTTGAACACATCTCACTTGCTTGTCTCACGGCAGTTCAAACTCAGCATTTCAAGAATGTATTGTTTTCCCAGCCTTCAATTTTTACCCCCAAATTTAACTTTGCCCCCCTTTTTCCTGCCTCAATAAATAGAAATACTTTATTTACTAAGCCTTCCAAGTGAGACACCTGGGAGTTATCCCTGATTCCTCTCTTTTCTTCATCACCTCCACCTTTCACCATGGTACCAAATAGATTTACTCATTCATTCATTCATCCATTGAAACTTTCAGCAAACATTTATTAGAACAGCTGCATAATATGTTGAGTAAAAATACTAGAGCTTGGAGTCAGCCTGCCAAGCATCAAATCCTGGGTCTGCCATTCACATAGTTTCAGAACGCTGAAAAATTTGCTCCCTGGCTGGTGTGGCTCAGTTGGTTGGAGTATCAACTCATACACCAAAAGGTTGTGGGTTTGATCTCAGTCAGGGCACATACCGAAGTTCAGGTTTGATCCGTGGTCGGAGTGCATATGGGAGACAATCAATAGCTGCTTCTCACATTGTTGCTTCTCTCTCTCCCCTCCTCTCTCCTGCTTCTCTCTCTCTAAAATCAATAAACATATCCTCAAGTGAGGATTAATTAAAAAAAAAGAAATAGAAATTTGCTTGCCCACTGTGTTTTAGTTTTCTTAAATACATATAGAGTGGAATTAATAACAAAATCTTTCTCACAGGGAACTGAAAGGATGAAATGGGTTGCTCTGAATAAAATTTAAAACACAACTTGGCTGTGGGCCAAGTCTGGCCAGCCACCTGCTTTTATAAATAAAATTTTATTGCAATACTGCACATACACACACGCAAAACACAGCTTGACACAGAGCGAACAAAGAAATGTTAGCTCTCGGTATTTATGTACATAAATACCATAATTATGCCAGGAGAGCATACTAGGTAACTGGGAATATGTTAGTTTTCCAGGGCTGCCATAACAAAGGACTGCAGAGTAGGTGGCTTAAACAAACAAACAAAAATCATCTCACGGTTCTGGAGGCCACAAGTCCAGTATCCAAGTGTCGGCAGGGCCTTGCTCCCTTGGAAACTTTTAGGAGAATCTTTCCTTGCCTCTTCCTATCTTTGGGTGGTTTGCTGGCAATCTATGGCATTCCTTAGCTTGCAGCTGCATCACCGCAATTCCCGCCTTCATCGCCACATGGCATTCTCTCTGTGTGTTCCTATCTTCACATGTCTGTTTTTTTTATAAGGACACTGGTCATATTGGATTAGGGGCCCACCCTACTCTAGTATGACCTTATCTTAACTAATTACATCTACAATGGCCCTATTTCCAAATAAGGTCACATTCTGAGGTATTGGGGGTTAAGTCTTTAACATACTGGTTTTTTTTCTTGAGGGCAAGGGTGGGAAACACAGTTCAGCCCGTAACAGGCAGGAACTATGACATAGGGATTATGTCTGATCACTGACCTTCTTACCTCCTTTCTCCCTATAGCCACTGCCTTAGTTCATTCTGTCTTGTTACACTTCCTGATTAAACTCTAGCCTGGCTGCACCATCACCCACTCTCTCTGTGGTTGTCAGAGTGATCTTCCCAAAATGAGTTAATCATGCCACCTGCTTCTGAAGCTCCCTGAGCTTCCAGGTGATGGTTTAGCACCAAAGACTCTTCGTGCTCCAGCTTTTTCCCCCTCTCCAATGCTGAATCTTATACCACAGCCCCAAACTGATTGTAGTCCTCAAGTGTGTCAGTCTCTTTCACAACTCTGTCAAGGTCATTCTTCCTGCTCTGCACACACACACCTTCATATGCCTTCACCGGTCTGGGAAAGAACCCCCGACATCCTCTGCACCCTTCTTCTGAGCTTCTTGGTGCCCTGTGTGCACCTGGAATATGGGACTTACTAAATTAATTGTTTTTCTTGTGCCTCACTGACCTGACGGAGTGCCTGTAAGGACAGGGACTGTCTTTGTATCCTCTATTGTTTACATTAGTGTCATTTTTTATCTTTTCACTATTATAAATAATGTGTGATGAGTACCTTTATGTTTAAATACTTTTTAAAATTTAAAATGATTTTCCTTAGGTACAACTCAACAACAAAAAGACAAACAACCCAATTTTTAAAAAGACAAAAAATTGCATAGACATTTCTTCCAAGAAGATAGACAAATAGCCAATAAGTGCATGAAAAGATGTTCATTGTCATTAGTCATTAGGAGAATGCAAATCAAAATCACAATGAGATACCACTTCATAGCCACTGGGATGGCTATAAAAAAATTAACAAACAAAAAACCCAAACAAACGTTGAGAGGATGTGGAGAGAGAAAAATTGCAGCATTGTTACTGGGAGCATAAAATGGCAAATGGTGCGGCCACTGTGGAAAAACAGCATGGCTGCTCTCTGTACTTACACGTGTTCACAGAGTTTCATGTCAGGGAGCCCTGCTCTTAGGTATATACTCAAAAAAATCAAAAATAGGTGTTCAGACAAAAATTTGTACACAAATGTCATGGCAGCCCTATTCACAACAATCAAAAGGTGGGAATGACCCAAATGTCCATCCATGGAAGAAAGGATCAACCAAATGTGGTGTATCTATACAACGAAATATCACTCAACCATAGAAAGGTAGAAAGTACTGATCCATACTACAATGTGGTGAAGCTTGAAAAAATCATGTTAAGGGAAAGAGGCCAGACAAAATGGCCTGGTAATATATGATTCCATTTATATGAATATCCAGAATACATAAATCCATGGAGACAAAAGCAAACTGAGGGTTGCCAGGGATTAGGGGGAGGCGAGAATGGGAATTAACTACTTCATGGGTACAGGTTTTATTTTGTGGTGATGAAAATGTTTTGGCACTAGATGGAATGGTAATTGCACAATATTATGAGGGTGATAAGTGACACTGAACTGTATACTTAAAAATGTTTAATTTTGTGTTACGTGAATTTGACCTCAACAAAGAAATGAGTAAAGTGCTGATACCTGCTACGATATGGATGAAGCTTGGAAACATTCTTCTGAGTGAAAGAAGGCAGGCACCGAAGGTCACATATCGTAGGCTTCCATTTATATGAAATATCCAGAACAGATAAATTCGTAGAGACAAAAAGCAGATTAGCGGCTGCCAGAGGCTGGGGCAGAAGGGGGACTGGGGAGCGACTAACGGAACCGACGTTTCCTTTCGGGATGATGAGATTGCTCTGGAGCGGCAGAGTGGCGCTGGCTGCGCGGTATCGTGAATGTGCTAAATGCTGCCGAGTGACACACGTTAAAAAGCCAAATTTTAGGTCATGTATTTACCACACAAAAAAGAAATATTTCCTTAGGAAAGATTTTCTGAGGTGAAGGCAGCGTCAAAGGATGAGGTGTATCGCTGAATTTTTGTCAAGAAAGGGTCACTCACCGCCCTCCCAACAGCAGTGTTTGAGAGAGTCTGTATCGTGTCTTTGCTAGACTTGGGTGCTTAAAAATAATACCTCACTAATTTGCCATAACACTGTTTCTCTTCAGAAAGTCCCTCGCGCTTCCAAGCATAGGGATAAATGGAATGAGAAGAGTCGTTTAGGGACATAGCCAGAGTAAGTGGCTGTTAAAGCTGGGAGAGACCCAGAGGGCACCTAGGACATTGGACCTCATCCTTATTAGACCAATGTTTATTAACACCCTAACTCTCCTGAAATAAAAGTCATAGGTAACCTACCTAAAGCCTATATCATGTAGCGCTTTAGAGGGTATGAATTTTGGAGTAAACTTCCTGGGTTCAGATTCCTACTCTGCTGCTTGTTAGTTGTGTGAACTGGGCTACTAGTCTCTGTCTCAGTTTCTTCATCTATAAAATGGGGCCAATGACAGCATCTTCTTCATAGGGTTGTTTTGAGGATTAAATTAGTGTAGGATTCCAATCTCAACGGTAAACAAAGGAAGAAATAAAAGGGAAGTACTTTATGATACAATGTATTTTAAAGTTGTAAATACCTACGCATGATTATCCTGGAAGAGACTGAAATAGAAGTTTACACCTACACACAGAATCACACTGGGTGCCACAGTTACACATGCAGACCGATACAGGTGTGTTGCACTTCAAAAACCATGCGCATTGCTCTTGGTGATATTTTCTTCCAAAATCAATTCTTGGGCAAGTTTCTAAACAGATTAAATCCCTTGATTTTCCCTGGAGTTGCATTCCTGGGAAGTATTTTTAGAAATCATGCTTCTATGTAAAATGGAGTTAAATTCCAGGTCAGATAATTTTACAGTTTTTTCATCTTTGTAAATGGACTATGGGGCATTTAAAAGTGGGACACAGTGCCGTTCTTTGTTGTGTGGGACAGCCTACATATTTCCGGATGTCTGGAATCCCTGGTCCCCTCCTCTAAATGTCAGTGTTCTGCATGGGTGTTTCCGCCCCCACTGAGAACCACTGAAGCTATTCCAACTATCTCCTTTTCTGGACCAGGTTGCTGAGCTCAGAGAGGGAACTGAAAATTGACACGGGTTACTTTGACTGCGTTCACCCCATCCCCACCTTCAGCTATGTGATCACGGTGGGAGATGCCTTGTTAGTAAGCAGCATTCCACCCCTGACACATTTATCTGCTTTATTCCTTTCTTTTCTTACCCACCTTCCTTCCGCCCTCTTCCTCCTTTCTTCCCCAACACCCGACCCATTAGCCGGTCCTGTTGGCTGTACCTTCAGTAAGTGCCTTCTATTTGTTCCCCGCCCCTAACCTTGCCCCACTGAAACCTATTCTTCTCATAGCTGCCAAAGGAACTTTTTTTTTTTTTTTTTTAAATCACATCAAGGCAGTCCTCTGTTTCAACGGCTCTAGAGGCTTTCCAAGACTCTGGAATAAAATGCAAACTCCTCTCTCTGCCCTCCAAGACCCTATCTGATCTGGCCTCGTCTGTCATTATCCTCACTGTACTCCAGCCACGCTGGCCTCACACAGCTGCCTCCGGGTCTTTCTCCCTGCTGTTCCCTCTATCTGGTGCTACCTTCTCTTCAGCTAGCTCTTTGGAGAGCTAACTTCTTATCCTTTGTGTCTATTCAAATGTCACCTTCTAAGAGACCATCCCCAGCCACCTGATCTAAAATAATCCAATGCCCCATCACTCTTTTGCCTTACTCTTGTTTGTTCTTTAAAGCACTTACTGTGATGTGAAGTGGGCATCTTCCTCCTCGTCTGTCTCTTCAGGAGACTGTAAGGGACATCGGGGTGGAGCACTATTGCTAGTCTCGTTCTCCATGGAATCCCAGGGCCTAGCACGATGCCTGCAAGTGCTGCTCAATGTTTTATTTATTCCAGTGAATTAAGGCCTGACATACAACTCCAAGTGGACCAGTGAGAATCCTCACAACTTTTGCAAATTGACTCACTCAGAAGTCTCTGCCACCTTTTTAAATTTTAATTATATTTTATTGATTATGCTCTTACACTTGTCCCAATTTTACCTCCTTACCCGCCTCCACCCAGCACCCTTCACTCCCTCAGGCAATCTCCACACCATCGCTCATGTCCATGGGTCATATGTGTAAGTTATTTGGCTATTCCGTCTCCTATACTGTACTTTACATCCCCATGGCTATTCTGTAACTATCTATTTGTATTTCTTAATCCCCTCACCTCTTCACACATTCTCCCACACACCCCCTCCCATCTCACAACCATCAAAACACTCTCCGTATCCATAATTCTGTCTCTGTTCTTCTTGTTTCCTTAGTTTGTTTTTTAGATTCAATTGTCGCTAGATATGTATTTACTGCTATTTTATTGTTCACAGTTTTGATATTTTTAAAATAAGTCCCTTTAACATTTCATATAATAATGGTTTGGTGATGGTGACCTCCTTTAGTTTGTTCTTTTCTGGGAAGCTATTTATCTGCCTTTTGATTCTAAAGAATAGCTTTTGTGTTCTGCCCAGGGCAACCCTGCCTGAGCTATAAAACAATCTGAGGTGGCTGCTACTTGTGCTAAGCTTGGAGATTCCCAGGTGAAGCCAAGCTGTGAATCTCGGCTGTCTAGTGCCTTACCTGGGGCCACTTTAGCAAGAGGTATGGGGGCTAGGTGCTCACCAAGGCCAGCTGTTGCTTGTTTGATAGGATTTAGGAAGTTGTGAAGAATGAGCCAAGACCAGCCATTCATATGAAAAAGTCGCAGTTAACAGTTTGGGTCAGCCTGTAAATTGGGTGAGATGGAGTCTCAGGGGATCTCCAGGGTTGGGCAAATGGTGTTAGCCAGGTTGATGGAGTCTCAGATATGGCACCCACCCGCTGGCTCTGTGGCTCTACAGGGGGAGGGTTCAGAAAAGGGACAATGGCCTCTGTCCGCGAGAAAGCTATCCCCCAGCTCCGACCTTGAGGCCAGCTGCTTCTGTTCCTCCCTGATGCCACTGGTGACTTTCAAGCTGCTACCCTAGTGATGGAGCTCAGAGGGAGAGAGTCTGAGTAAGTCCATGTGTGGTTCTTTAAGGGGAGCTGCTTGGTACTCCAGAATTTTCTTCCACTGACTCAGTCCCCACTGATTTTTGCAGCCAGAAGTTCTGGGGACTTATCGTCCTGGCACTGGAACCCTGGGTTGGGGGGCCTGGTATGGGGCTGGGACTCCTTGTTCCCGAGATATCCCTCCTGAATTTCTAACCACCACACGTGGATGTGGAGCCAGCCCGTTCCACGTTCCTACCTCTCCTACCAGTCTGGATGGATGTGGTTTCTTTAATTCCATAGTTGTTGGACTTCCATCTAACTCGATTTCTGATGGTTCTGAGTGCTGGTTGTTCTATATTTTAGTTGTAGTATTGATGTGGTTGTGCAAGAGGTGAGCTATGTTTACCTATGCCACCATCTTGATCAGGAATTCTTTTGTTTTCCTTTTAACACGTGGGACTTAGAGGTCAGAAAGTATTGGCAGCTGAATGAGAACTGGAAAGGAATCAATCAATGGGAAGGTTAAAGAGTAGAACAATGTAAGCATATGGAGAACCTGAGACAGAGAGAAAGATGAAGAGAGAGCATCTTTGCAGCAGTGGCAGGTGGGCACCAGGTGTTCCTGGGGTTCTCTTCGTGTGTGTGCGTATGTGCCCATGTATATATCCTGTTCGTTAAAGATCAATTCCTTGAGGTATGTTACATGCAACAAAAATCACTGATTTTAAGTATGCAATTTCATGAGTTTTAACAACAGTACACAGCCCTGGTTGGTGTGGCTCACTGGATTGAGTGCTGGCCTGCGATCCCAAAGGTTATCAGTTCAAATCCCAGTCAGGGCACATGCTTGGGTTGCAGACCAGGTCCCCAGTTGGGGGTGTAAAAGAGACAACTGATTGATATAGCTCTCACACATCGATGTCTCCCTCCCTCTCTTTAAAAAACAGAACAAAAACAAAAAACAACAACAACAGTAGTATACAGTTGTGTAACTGTCACTACAATTGAAATATAGAATGTTTCCTTCAACCCCAAGGCATAACCTATTTCTTGAGATAGCCCATGATCCTTTTGTAAAAAAACAGCTTTGTTGAGGTACATATACAATAAACTACACATATTTAAAGTGTGTAATTTGGTAAGTTTTGGCATTTGCGTGCACCTGTGAAACCATCACCATAATAGAGATAGTAAACATCTCCCTTGCCCCCGAAGTTCCCTCCTGTTTCTTTGTAATCCCTCCCTTCCCAAGCAACCACTAATCTGCTTTCTGTCACTACAGATTAGCCTACATTTTCTAGAGATTTATATAAATGGAGTCATACAACATGCACCCCTTTTCTCTGGCTTTTTTTACTCAGCATGATTACATCCATGTTGTTGGCAAGTAGTATTCCAGTGGACGGATCTGCCACAGTTTGTTTATCTATTCATCTATCGATGGGTGTTTGGTTTGTTTTCAGTTTGGGATTATTACAAATAAAGCCGCTATGAACATCCGTGTACAAGTCCTTGTGTGGACATAGTATTTCTTTTTCTCTTGGGTAAATAAATACATAGACATGGAAAGGCTGGATCATGTGTTATCCTTACTTTATTCTTAATAATATATTTTTCTTTTTTGCTTAAGCCTATCAATTAAGGACTGCTCAAGATTCCTCAGCAGGACTGGGACTCAGTCCCCCACCCCCTTGGTCCCTTTGACGCCGTCCGACCTACCCCTCTTGGTTCTGTACAAACCGCGCTGCTGTGGAAGGCTGAGGGCACACCTTACCTTCCTGAGCACGTCACATTCGAGAAACAGTGTAGGCTTACATAAGCACACTGACCTCTTGCTTCTTGCCAGAGTCTAGAATCACGGGATCTTTTGCAAGTGTGCGCTTGCTGCCTCTGGACTGGAATGTTAAGTGCCGGCAGAGTTGTCTGGCTTAACAGCCTTATCAAAATATATCTGTGGATGGACAAGGTCAGTTGTTGACTGTGCGGAAGGACAGCCTTAGATGAAAAGACAGCCTGAAGAACAGGGAGCCACAGGGGTAAGCTGAGAATGAGGCTCGTGCATTCAGAAGAGCTTAAAGACAGCATTACCCTTTTACATTTGAGTTTAATGTAATTCTGAAAAAGGCATGCATTCCAATGGTTCAAAATTCCAGAGCTATGGTTGGTATAGAGTACTGTGAAAAGTCTGGGTCTTACCCACGTCCCCAGTCACAGAGTTCCTCCCCCCGGAGGCCACTGCATGCCTCCTTACCCTCAGCTCCTTGTCTGTTCTTCCAGAGATCATTTGCATATACAAGTACATATTGTATGCATAAATATATATATAGTGTAACACTTTTTATACAAGTGCTAGCAGGCTAAACACATCGTTGTACATTTTCATGTTTTTCACTTTATGTGTCTTAGAGCTTGGTCGACAGTTCGGCGGGAAGAGACTGCTCACCCTTTTTTTATGTTTACGTAGTATTTCATTATACTTATTCAACCTGTTCAGGCAGCATCTGACCACTAGTATTCATAGGACAATGGCATGACGGAGTGAATGATTTTAGTTTGTACAGTAAATAATAACAGAGTTACAGATGGATCCTCTTGGCCAACAAACTGTGATATAATCTGGGTGAAGGCAAACTGAAACGGAAGGTAACATTTCTAAGCACTTCATGTGCCAACAGATTCATAAAGTAGTGGTTCTTAAAGTCTGGTGTCTTGAAGAACTACCAGGGGAGCTAATTAAAGGAAGGCTTAGCAGGCTCCCCCTTCCTCCGCCGTCCCAGAAATTCTGATTCATTGGAGCTGGCGATGGGAAGAGCACAGAATCCTAATAAAGGTGGTCTGCAGACTCAACTGAGAGGAAAGCCGTGCTCTGCAGAGGGAACAGCTTTGCACTGAAGGAGGACCTGAAGAGTTCATTAATTCCAATTATTAAAATAATTGCATTCCCATATTTTTAAACCTGCAAAGAATTCATGAATAAGGAAGGGATTTTTTTTTTCCAAACAGTTCAGAAGGATATGCAGTCTCCCCACCCCTCCTTCCCAGTCCTCGCTCTAAAGAAAAGAGTTTCCTGTCATTCATAATCTTTAAAGAGACATAGGTCTCTATCACACTGCAGGGGGCACTTCTGTGACCGAGGAAGAGGGCCTCGTCCTAAGTTAGAGGCAGTGCAAAGGCCAGGGAACAGGAACACACTTGGATTTGCGAGTCCAAATGCCTTCTTAAATCTCAGTGACTCCCTCACTGTGTGCCAGACACCTGAGCTCAGGATTTACATAGTTACCTCAGTTAACCTTATAATGACCCATTTTACAGAGAGAAAAAACAAGGCTGAGAGCGTTAGTAATTTGCTTATGGGCGGTGAGTCACATAGCTCCGGGGATGGAACTAGGAATTTGAATTCAGCTCTAAAGCCATTGTTCTTAAGTGCTGTGGACAGTACTTACCACTTAATGACTGGGCAATTTTGGGACAAGCTCTTAACCACTCTCAGATTCTTGGGTCCCCAAACACTTTATGGAAACTGCTCATTCATTGTCTTTCCTGTCCACCTTTGAGCTCTGTGAGGGCATGTCTGCACCTTGTTCTCCACTGCAGATGCAACACCTTGCTGTCTGGGTGCCCAACAAGCTCCTGCAAAGGGGTTTGGGTAGAAAAGCCAGGTTAATTCCCATGGGTGTTGCAACTCCTCAGCTCGCTAATTTTTTTAGATTGTTTTAATTTTTAATAAATGTTTCCTGATTATAGACTGATATGTGCTCAATGCAGACTGGAAATTCATTTTTAAAAAAATCTAAATATCTATAGTTACATCACCAGAAAAATCCTCTTGACCTTTTCTGATCTCTGCTGCCTATATTTTATACATATATACACATATAATATATACATAACAAGTACATATTATATATCATATATAACATATATCATATGTAACACACATAAAAACAGGCAGGCAAAATCCTTATGTATATATAATTTATACATACATGTGTAATTATATATGCAATTTATATAACATGCATGTAATGTGTGTGTGTGTATATGCATATCTGGGTATGTGTATATATATCCTTCCTGTTTTCCCTTTGTGAAATGGGCTGAGTAGTCTCTACTTACAGGGCTCCAAGGAGGCTCCTGAGGGGTTTATGGCAGCACAGTGCCACGCACACCCTGGCTTGTTTTTTCTACCTGGCAGCAAAAAGATGGCAGCATTTCAGGGGATTAGAGAGGGCCCAGGCCTCAAGACCCACCTACTTCTGCTGGGTTTGCAGAGTCACCAAGTGGCCTCCTGGTTACAGCAGGAATCCTCCGGGGCTCTCTATCCAGGAGAGACATTGTGTTCCCAAAGGACCCACGTGTCTGATCCCCGTGGCCTTTCTAATGCTCACTGTAAACAAACATCTTGACCTCCTGTTCATCTACAGTCTTCTCTGAGTTAGGTTAATGTGGGTCAGTTTTCTGGAGATAGAACACTTTTGGGGCTTTCACAGGCTTTGGTTTCTATTTTTGCAACGTGGACCCAGGCTGAACTCCTGTCGGCTTCCCTGATAGCTCTGTGGTCCTCTTGTTCAGCCCCAGGAGCTCCCCCAGATGTGGGACTGCAGTGGGTAACATTTCTATTCAAACTATTCACTGTCTGTCCCAGGACAGGGTTATATGTCTCTGCCCTGTAGAACAGGAGTGTCCATAGGACTTGATTTGGTCAATGAAATGTGGGTATAAATGGCCATGTCACTTCTAAGCAGATGGGTTAGGGGTTAGCTTGTGGTCTGCCATCTTTTTCCTTTTTCTTTACCACGGGTACAGCAATGTCCCCGAGAGGGGGCATTCTGTAGGCCTGGAATGAAGATAATAAGGAGTAGAGACAAGCTGACCTATGATGGCATGTAACAAGAGTGAGAAATCAATATTTTCTAAAGAAAAAAATTGTCTCTGAGATTTTGGAGTCATTTGTAATTATAGAATCACCTAACCCATCCTGCTTCTCTGGTGAGTGACCTTGGACATGTTACTTGGTCTGTTTGAACCTAAGTATTCTCATCTGTAAAATGGCAATAATGGTGCTTCTTCACTTACAGGGATGTTTTGAGGATTTACATAAAACAATAGGTTAAAAGCACTTAGCCTAGTTCCTGGAGCTCGGTAGCTGCTTAAAAACTGTTGGTTGAATCTCAACATAATCAGCAATTGGAGAGAGGCCAGCTACAGAATGATGTGTGGAGACCTTCCATTAAAAAAGTGGATGAAACAGCCCTGGCTGGTGTAGCTCAGTGGATTGAGCGTCGGTCTGAAAACCAAAGGGTCGCTGGTTCAATTCCCCAGTCAGGGCACATGCCTGGGTGGCAAGCCAGGTTCCCAGTAGGGGGCACATATTGATATTTCTCTCCCTCTCTTTCTCCCTACCTCCCCCTCTGTCTAAAAAAAATAAATAAATAAATCTTTTTAAAAAAATGGACAAAACACTAATGTCCACAGTAGCATCATTGACAACAGCCGAAAGGCAGAAAAAGCCCACATGCCCATCAACAGGTGAATGGATAAACAAAATGTGGTAGATACATATAATGGAATATTATTCAGCGTTAAAAAGGGAAAAAGTTCCAACATGCTTCAACATGGATGAACATCGAAGACATTGTGCTAAACGAAATAAGCCAGACATGAAAGAACAAATAATGTGTGACTCTACTTACACGCGGTGCCTAGAGTAGTCAGATTCATAGGGACATAGTAAAATGGTGGTTGCAGGGGCTGGGGGGAGGGAGGAATGGCGAGTTGTTATTTAATGGATACAGGGTTTCAGTTTGGAGATGGATCGTGGTGGTGGTTGCACAACAATGTGAATATACTTAATGTCACTGAACTGTACATTTAAGGATGGTTAAAATGGCATATTTTATGTCATGTATATTTCATCACAAAAAAGAAATGCTGGATAAAGCTTCATTTTCACTCCTTTTTTACCTCACTTGGAGCTTTCTTGGTATGAACCACAAATTTCAATCTTTTTCTTTACTATTATTTTTATAACACATATTACAAACGATCATTTTAAAAATTGAAAAACCAGATAAATAGTAAAAAACCTATACATGTACTCATGTAAAAATCACTGTTAATGGTTTGCTGTACCTCATTCCAAACATTTTTCTAAGCATTTATACATATAATTACACATACATCCATATACATTAATACAAACTTGCATTTGAACAGATTATAAACTTGCATAAAATCAGATTATAGTATATATACACTGATACACACATGTATATAGAATCTGCTTTTATTCTACTAAATGATAAATACATGAAAAATTTTACACATTAACAAGTACAGTCAGCCCCCTGTGTCCATGGTTTCTGTGGATTCAACCAAAAAAGGGTTGAAAAATTAAAAATTAAAAATTAAAAGAAAATGATGTTGTTGCTGACATGTAATGTAGTTAGGGCTATGGCGGTTGCCTCTATAATGAACGTGTACAGACTTGTTTTTCTTGTCATTATTTCCTGAACAACATGGTACAGCAACTATTTACTTACATAGCATTTACATTGTATTCAATATTATAAGTAATCTAGAGACGATTTAAAGTACATGAGAGGATGTGCATAGGTTATATGCCAATATTCTGCCATTTTATTTAGGGGACTTGAGCATCCGTGGATTTTGGTGTCCACCGGTTGGCCCGGAACCAATCCCCCGCAGATACTGAGGGACCGCTGTATGGATCTACATGACTGCACAGAATCCCACTGTGTATGTGATGTAGTGTCTTTATTTAACATTTTCCTATTGATAGACATTTAGGTTGTTTCCACTTTTGTTATTATAGGCAAGCGTGTGGCAAACTAAGGATAATGGTACCGTCTATTGATTATTTCCTATGTACCAGATACTATGCTGAGCATTTTACAAGCATTATATAATTTAATCCTCACAAAAATCGTATCTCAGCCCCGACAGCAGCACAGTGGGCCCTCCGAGCTTTTTCTCCAGGTGAACCCTGGAGACTGGCCAGCCCAACCCCGGGCATTGTGCCTCCCTGTCAGACAGAGAAGGCGCTCCCATGAGTCCGGGTGTGTAGCTTCCTTGAGAGCACACATCCAGGAGCAGCAGCCACTAAGAGGAGGTTTTTGTCCCCTAGCCACTTGGGCAACTACCTCTGTTAACATAGGACCTGCTTCCTCCCGAAGCCAACCCCGAGACATAGATGTAAGTGCACCAGTTCTTCAGGTAGTGAGGGACCATGAGCAGGGGCGCAGGGATATGATACAGGGAAGGGAAGGCTGCCGTTGAAGGGTGTTGTCACGCAGGCTACCACTCTGGAGCTGAAGTCCACGGGAAACTGTGGAATGTGTCAGTGTGATCTCACCAGAGGGGTAAGGGAGCTGAGCTAAGTATATACCTATCCCATCAGTCCCTGTCAGGGCAGAGAGGTCTTTTGTAGCTTTAGCAAAAGCCTGTAGGTAATGAGATGCAGAAACTGAAAGATGGAAGTTGCTGGGACAGACTGAAGTGATGTGTGTTCTGAGGCGCCTGGGGGTGGGGTGAGGAACCAGCCGTATCTGTTATATCCTGGTACCATTATTCCTGCAGTCAAGATTTCACTGGTGAACTAAGTCTTCCCACACCAAACCACTATCCCTCCCAGTCCCCAGATACATTTTTACCGTCCATATGGAAGTCCACATATATTCAAATCCTATATATCCTTGTTTTTAAATTTTATTCATTTATTTTTAGAGAGAGGAGAGGAGAGGGAGAAAGAGAGGGAGAGAAACATCAATGTGTGGTTGCCTCTTGCACACCCCCACCAGGGACCTGGCCCACAACCCAGGCACATGCCCTGACTGGGAATAGAACTGGTGACCGTTTGGCTTGCAGGCTGGCACTCAATCCACTGAGCCACACCAGTCAGGGCTAGAAGTATAATTCTTAATTTCCAAATATAGAGGGATTTTCTGGTTAACTTTTTCTTATTAACTGATAGCATAAATGCACTGTGGCCTAAAAACATATTCTGTATGATTCCAATACTTTGAAATTTGTTCAGATCTGTTTAATGGCCTTAGATATGGTTGATTTCTGTTAATGTTCCATGTGTCTACTAGGTGAAGCTTGTTAATCATTTAAAGCTTTTATGTTCTTACTGTTTTGGTCTACTTGTTCTAGCAATTACTGAAAGAAATATGTTAAAATCTCCTTCTATGATTGTGGATAGTTTGTTTCTCCTTGTTTTGTCTTTTTGTTGTTGTTGTTGCTTTATACCTTTTAAAAAGCATGTTATTAGGTACATATGAATTTAGACTTGTTACGTCTTCCTGATAAATTGAATTTTTACCGTTACGAAATGATCTTCCACCATTATGAATATTTTTGGCTTTAAAGTCTATTTTATTTAGCAACTATCAATAATTTAGCTATGTCAATATTCTTTTGTTTAGTATTTGCATAACATGCTTTTTCTACCTTTTTACCTCCAATCGTTTTTTTGGTATATTTATGCTTTTGATGGATTGCTTATAGTTGGATTTTTATTATCCATTCTGGCAATTTTTGCTTTTTAACTGTAATAATTATTTTTTAAACCTCTAGATATTATTATTATTATTTACAGACAATATTCATTGAGACCTTCTTCTTGAGATCATTTTTTGTCTGCCTATCATAAAAGATTTAGAATGTCTTTAGGGTATTAAATCTACCAGTAGCAAGCTATTTCAGGTTTTTGTTTTTTTTTTTGTCTGAAAATGTCACTTTTATTATTGTTTTTCTCTTAGCTGTCTAATCTGCCCCCCAAAAGTCAATTCACAATTGTACACCCAGCACAAATATCCTTCAAGAATGAAGACAATATAAAGTCATATTTCAGTGAACTCTTAGTTCCTTCCACCCCAAACCTGCTCTTCTATAGCAATCCCAAGAATTTGAGTAGGAAGCACAAAAATATGAGATTATATGATTCATCTTCTTTTTCCTTCATCTCATATCCAATTCTTTGTTAAGCCTTGTAAACTCTGTTTCACTCTAACCACTTCTTACTTCCTCCACTTGTACTACCTTAGCTCAAACACCATCATCTCTCACCCAAACTGTAGCAATAGTCTCATAATTGCTCTCTCTGCTCCCTCTCTTACCACTCACGTGATGTTGACCCAATATCCTTTTATAATGCAAAGAGGATATTGTTATTTCCCTGCTCAGAACCCTCTGATGTTTTCCATCACAGTTAGAGTAAAATGCAAACTCTGTGCATAGCGTACATGATGTGGTTTCACCTCTGTGACTTCATTTCACCCCATGCCCTCTCTTGCTCACTGAGCTCCAGCCATGCTGGGAAGAGCTGGAGTCCAGCTCTTCCTTATTCACACCCGGTTTGTTTTCATCTCAGGGCCTTTCCTTGTGTTCTTGCTTCTGCCTGGGGTGCTCCCCTTAGATGGAGCCTGGCTCCCCACCTCACTTCATTCCCATCTCTGCTCAAATGTTAATTTATCAGCAAGGGTTTCCCTGAACCCCTCTCCTAAAATGAAGTTCTCTTAGTCTCTCCCCTCTTCTCTGCTTTAATTTTCTTCATAATAATTATAACTGCCTGCATTATTTCATATGTACTAGAGTATAAACTCCATGAGGACAAGGACTATACTTTATTCACTCTATTCAGACCAAGTGTCTCAAACAGTCCCTGGCACAGAGGTCGTTCTCAATAAATACCTGTTGAATGAATTGATTTGCACAGTTGTCTATTTTATAATGAGAATGCATATTAAAAACTTTTAATGCAAATATAGCCCAAGTATCTCATCTCATCAGTTTGCTACTATGAAATTGGGTTTAATTATCCGATTACCTTTTCATACTCAACTTATAATGACTTAATCCTCCATTCATGTGATGACAAACCTTTAGTCTTTCCTCAGAGCCCCCCTGCCCCAAGTTATTTCTGAGAGTCCCAGAAAGAGGGATCCCAGGAATGGCGTGCTAGAGTTGGCATGTGTAGGCTCCCAAGAGCTGGTTGACAAACATTTAAGAATTCTGTGAGTTGGCTGTTATATTGTGGTAACTTGAAATTGGCCACAGTGGGAGTATTTATACCATGGAAATCAGCAAACGCTACAAATCAGAGTGGTTTTTTAAATTAAAAAAAGTTTTTTTGGAGCCAGTTTACTGGTAAAAGGCTCCCCAAACTAATTAGTAAACTACTGTCCCCATGTGGCAATATTAGCTCTCTTCCAACTGAGGACCCACCGGGGTGGCCTTTGGAGAGCCCTGCCCACTGTCACTGCCCATCCTGAGAAGGCCAATGTCCCTGCCAACGCTGCAATATCATATAATGTGAGGGAGGCCAGGGAGAAATGAAGGGCTGCCTGTCCAGTAGATACAGAAATGCAGTGGGACTTTGAAGACACATGGCTCCTCTGAAACCTCCTTCAGCTTCTTTCACCAGCAGATTTTCAAAGCTCTCAGACTTCTTTTTTCTTTTAAATCAAAGCTCCATAGTGGTGGTGCCCAACTTATATGCTCCCCAGCTGAGACCGAACCTACAGCCCAGGCATGTGCCCTGACTGGAAACTGAACCAGCGAACTTTCGCTTTGCAGGACGATGCCCAACAACTGAGCCGCTCCAGTCAGGGTGATTTGGCCAATTTTTAATCTTCACCTACCTAATAGGAAAAATGCCTTTTCATTTTTATTTTCATGCATCTAATCATTGGTGCAGTTGATTGGTGATTTGTTTTTCTTAGAAAGATCTCCCTTCCCCAGGGTTGCTAGATTTAGCAAATCAAAATATAAGACACCCAGTTAAATTTGAATTCCACATCAACAAGAAGTACTTTTTAAGCATGAGTATGTCCTGAATATTACATGGGCCATACCTGTCCTGCGTTTTAGCTGGCAACCTTCTATTCTACCCCAAGGTTATTTAAAAAATTCACCTGTACATGTTTCTAGCACATTATCATTTCATTTGGATTTTTAAGCCATCTCACATGTGTTTTGGGAGATATGGTTCTAACTTAACTTTTTCTTAAATGGTTAGGAAGTTTTTCCAGCACTATGTGCAGAATAGCCTAACAGTTTCTCATTGATTTGGAAAACAACCTATATGATATATCAAATTCTTTTAGGCACTTCGGTTTTTTTCTTTCTATTCTGTTTCATTGATCGTTTGTCTACTCTGTTGTATTAATCATTAAAAAAATTCTCTATATTTTATGCTGCGTTGGCATCTTGGGGCTTTACTAATCTTGGAGAGACTGCCCCTCCCAGGGCTAGTTAATTCCTAGAGTTAGCTTCCTTACAATCACAACTTTCATATGCAAAGCAACCAATCCAAAGCCCATAGCCACAATCTTTAAAAAAAATCTAACTCTCACAGGCCAAGCCACTATTCTTCCTGCCCTAAATCACCACAGGGCCAGGTACCAGACAATGCCTGTAGCCCACAGCCACCAATCCTAAACCGGTTTAGCTGCTTACTACTCTGCCTTGTCCATTCCTTCCTGTGAAAACCACAGTTAAGGCCCTGGGCCACTGCTTCCCCTAACTCCTGCCTCCTGACTGACCCTGGCGTTACCCCATGTGGCCCCACATGGGATGGCTTACTCTCTCTTCTTGGGAACCATAAATAATAAAGTCTTCTTTCAAAAGCATTCATCTTTGTGCCTGTCACCTTACCTGATTAAAACAAGATCCCCGGTACATTTTAAAACATCTGTGCTGGTACCATATTTTAATTTCTAAAACTTTATAATATGTTAATGATGGGACCGTCCACTCTCACACTTACTTTCTCAGACTTTTCCCGAACAGTCTTACAGCTTTCTTCTTCGAATTAACTTTAGAACTGCTTTGTTAAGTTTTAAAAAAAGGCCTCTGGGAATTTTGAGTTGAAACATGCAAATTTTAAAATTAATTTGGGGAGAATAGGTGGGTTTTAAGCATTGAGTGTTTCTATTCAAGACAACATATGTATCTCCAAGTCTCCCTCCATGTCTGGCAATGCGCACACTTTCTGTAAGTTTATTTCTAGTTATTTTCTGTCTTTATGGAGGTCATGAGTAGAACTCTTCCCCATTGCATTTCCTAACTGCTTTTTATTGTTCAATGGGAATGTTATTGATTTTTGTATATTATTTTGTAATTGGCTGTGTTCCTGGACTCACTCAATACTTTTAACACATTTTGGGGGGATCTTCAGATATAGAATCATATTAACTTTAAATAAAGATTATTTTGCCTCTTTTTTTCCCTTGTATTTATACCTCTTTTCATGTGTTTCCATAATTAAATCAAAGAGAGCTTTCAGAACTATGTTAGCCATGAGTCGTGGTAGGGGTCCCTTATTGTCCTTTACCCAATGGACTATTTCCCGAGCTTCATTTAGAAGCATAAGGTTTAAAGTAGGTTTCAGACATTTAAAAAGATAATCGTAAGAAAGTATCTTATCTCTATTTTACTAAGAGTTTAAAAACGTAGTAATGGATATTAAATTCATCAAATGTATTTTTATTATCTTTTAATAATATTCTTTTTCTACTTATTAATAAGATAAATTATATTAATAGATTTTCTAACATTAATCTATTTTTATTCCTATAAAGAATACCACTTGGTTGTGGTATATTTTTATTTTAAACCATTATTATAGTCTATTCCTAGAATAAATTATATTAATCGATTCATTAATATTAAACTATCTTAACATTTTAATAATAACTACCAGTTGATCTTGGTATATGCATCTCCCAATGATGATAGAGAACTATTAGTTCTCTTTGTTATATTTTTTAAAGAGTACAAACTCAGTTCCACAAAAAAATCCCATTTCTCATTCTGTCACAATTTTGTGCAGAAGTTCTGCATCAATGTGAGTAAGAGAGGTTGGTCTATCCTTTTCGTTTTCTGCACTGTCCTTGAGTTTGGGGGACAGGGTCTTCCTAAAGAAGACCAGGACTATTTTCTTTTTTCTCTGTACCGGTTGTCCTTATTAACTGATGTAAAGTGCCCAATACACAGGAAGCATTAGTTTCACGTTATACCTGAGGAAACTGAGGTTCAGATCTGCCAGCATTAAGCCTGATATCAAGGTCCCTGGGAAGCACACTTCGTCACGAAAGGCGGTGTAGCATGGTGATTAAGAGTTTGGGCTCTAGGGCTAGGTTAATAAGCCAGTGACCTAGCACAGAGTCCCCCGCCCCCGGAGTCTTTATGAGAATTGAACAAGATGATTGTGTGTAGAGCTGGTAACAGTGACTGGCACACAGTAAACACGAAATAGACAGGAGTTGAAAAATAGAACAGAACAAAACAAAACCCAGAAGGTTATTGGGTGAACCAGGAGTGAGGTTAAGGGAGAAGAGCAGCCCTGAGCACGTCTCCTTCCAGCTGAGGAAAACGCTCAGAAAATATCTGCCCAGAGCAGCAGCCCCCCTTAGGACCCACCTCCCGGGTGCCTTCTAGATTCAGTGCCCCTTTGCCAGGACAGAGATGCAGGGATGGTCTTGTAACAGTGGGGAATTGTAACCCACCTCACCATTATTTTGACATTGTCTCTGTTAAACGCTGACTCTGACTAATAGCATGGTTTTGTAAGAATCCTAGGAACTAACTTCAAAAGATACAGACTCTGACCTTCAGGCATCCCCGCCCCGGGAGATCTGCTGACCTTCCCCCGTGGAGCCAGGATGACATGAAGCTGAGATGACGAAAAGCCGGGATGACTAAGCCAGGATGATGCATGCCAGACTATCACTGTCCTTATCATAATTCTTTGTGCTCGTCTGCAGGTAGAGAACTTTTCATACTCCTCCCTTGATCTCTTTGCTCTGTTCCCCTCTCCCTCCTTATAAAAACCTCTGTCTCCACTGACAGGGGAAGATGGGCTTCCAGACGTGAGTTTTCCATCTTCCACATGGCCGGCATCTGAGTAAACCACTTTCCTTTACATCAGCACCTGCCTCTCGAGTACTGGCTTTCTTAGCGGCCCGCAGCCGGCCTTGCATTTGGTTATGATCTCAACAGTGAGCTTTCTGCCTGGAGACCCCAGATTATCCTAAATCAGGGCCTTACAATGCCCATACTTTCCCTCTGAGTTTGTCTGACTCACAAACCTTCCGTTTGCCTTGAAAACTCAGCCCTTCACGCTCAGCTCTCACCCCAGCTGGGTGACCATCTTTCTCCTTCCAGTCCTCCCACCCCCCACTCCCTTTCTTCTTCACAGTGCGCCCACTCTCGGCTCAGCCGCCAGCATGACCCTCCCCAGCAAGGTAGTTTGTCTTAGGTTCTGACTGCTTCTCCCACGAGAAGCAGTTACCCCAGGAATTTGTTGTTGGTGGTGTTTGATGCCCTGAAAGATGATTTTTGTCTGCAGAGAAGACTATTAAGAAAGTTTATTTTGGGTTTTAAAAATGGAGCCAGTTTATTAAAATTACAAATTTAAAAATGCTGGTTCTTCTTCAGGCTTTTATGTTCAGTTTACAAGTCTTATTATTCTATTTAGAGGCCTAATACATTTTAAAAATAATTTTTAATTGCCCTTTTACTTGAATAATGTTTGGTCCCATTTATGAACTCAGTTAATTAAACACCGTCAGCATTCTACAGTTGCACTGATAAATTGAAATATATTTGATTTCTTTTTAAGTATTTCAACTTGTTCACTTAACAAACAAAACTTCCCTAAGCACAAAATAATTTTTATCAATCTAGAAAATTAAACTATAAATATGGTGAGCCTAAAACTCAATTAGGTGTTTCAGTCTTTAGTAGGATTTCCATTGGAAATCATATGTCTTAATCAATTACTCAGCTGCACATTTAAAGTGGAGTTACATGGTTATTCTAATAGACCAAATACAAGAGAATAGCAAACATGAGTAGATTTCTTGTCATGATAAGATTATTAATGCTATGGTTCTATATCTTTCTATACTTAATTTTAAATAATAGTAGCTAAAGCTTATATAACATTTTCTATGTGTCAGACTCTAAGTGCTTTTCCTATGTTATGTATTAGCTCATGGAATTCTGCATCACAGAGCAGTTCTCGACCACAGCCTTCGAGTGGGCCCTGAAGGCCGCCTGGCAATTACACTCTATGCCAACAGACCCTTCACTCTCACATGCTTTTAAGTGACTATTTCATATATTCTGTTCACTTCCCAGCCTCCCAACACCTCTTGCCCATCTCATTCTCAGCAGTGGCCTGCCTCACAATTCATTGGATTATTTCCATTAGCAAACAAGCGTATTGTGATTCCTCCTATCTTACAAGGTACAACAAAATAAACATTTTAAACCAGGTTCCCCCTGCCAGCGATCATCCCATTTTTAAAAAACTCACCTTTGCAGCACAAGTCCTCAAAAGTGTTGTCGCCCTTGCTTTCCATTCCATCCCCTGCCCCGCCCAGTCTCCTCTAACCCCACTCCGAGGAGTTCTTCTCTCCCAGCACACGCCCAAATTGCCTTCATTCATCTTACCTGACCCATCAGCGGCATTTGACACGGCTAATCACTCTTCCTTCCTGGAGACACAGCTTCCAGGATGCCACTCTCCGGGGTTTCCTCCGAACGCCGTGCGATCTGGGCAGCTGTTATTAATCATGGTCCCCAACCACTGCAGCCATGGAGCGAAGAGACAGGGCCCAGCCAGGCCGGTCCTGTGGCTGACTCACCCTGCGACACAAGCCAGGCGATCAGTCAGGGGTCTTTACTGTTGTTGCTGTTGTTATTATTATTATTACCATTATAGTGAACATGACAGGTGTACTTTGTGATTTTCAGGGGAAGGAGGTATAGGTTGTCAGTGGGTCTCCTCGGAGGTCACACAGAGACTGTGCAACATGAGGGGACAGAACTAACATACTAATAAAGGTAGAAAGATGGAGGGGGAGAGAGAGAAAGAGAGGGAGGGAGAACTAAGCTGTGTTTAATGGTAGTTCTTTACCAGCCTTT
Organism: Mormoops blainvillei; assembly: GCA_004026545.1. Taxonomy (NCBI): domain Eukaryota; kingdom Metazoa; phylum Chordata; class Mammalia; order Chiroptera; family Mormoopidae; genus Mormoops; species Mormoops blainvillei. The sequence goes on from PVJD01005368.1 coordinate 60,128, forward strand.
TAAATCTTTTGTTTGATTATTGGTCTGTTCAGCTTTTCTACTTCTTCTTGAGATAATTTTGGTAATTTATGTTTTGATGGATTGTCATCATCCTGTGGACTCACACATTTGTTGCCATAATTTTATCTTTGAATTCTTTTAGCCACTTCTGCATCCAGAGTGATATCTCCCTTTCCTCCTCCCCCGACTCTACATATGCAAGCTTGCTAGTGGTTTTGTACTTTAAAAATATTTTCAAAGAACCTGTTTTAATTTATGTCTTTAACTGTTTTATATTTCTTTCCTTTCTACTTCATTAATTTATTTTATTATTATTAATTTTCTTCTACTTTATTTTTTCTCTTTCTAGGTCTTAGGTTGCATATTTAGTTCATTTGTTTTCAGCATTTTTTAAACAAATAAAATAATTTGAGGTTATAAATTATTTTCTAAATAAAAATCACTGTACCTCACAGGTTTTGATATAAAGAGTTGCTCTTTTTCTTATTTTGATTACTATAATTTCTGTTTTTATTTCCTCTTTATCCACTTTTCCTGGCTAATTCTTACTTGTTCATCAGATTTCAGCTTAGACATTATTCCTCAGGGAAATCTTCCTGACCCTCCAAATCAGGTGAGGGCTTCTTCTTGTAAAACTGATACCGCTCCTTAATATACATCCTGAGTGGTTATTTGTGTGATTATCTGTTCACTCTCACTGCCTTCCCAGATTGTAAGTTACTGAGTGCAGGGACCATGTTTATCTTTTTAACTGTTTCAATACGTGTTTATTAAATTAGTGACTGAAAATGGTTATTACAGAGAATGCAAAAATAGTGCAGTTCTTTGGGAGGGGAACTTAGCAATACTTTTTTTAAAAATCCATGATTACTTATATATTTACCTTTGGCCCAGCAATCCCATTTCCCGGATTCTAACTTAAAACATATACTGGAAAAAAATGTTAAAATGATTTATGCACATTGTTATTCATCGTGGCATTATCTGAGATAAGAAAAGATTGGAAACAATCCAAGTGGCCATCATTAGGAGACTGGGTGAAAAAGCCGGGGCCCATCGCTACGGTGGACGCTACCCGGCTGCGGAGAGAGGGCGCACGCGGCGGGGGCGTGAGCCCCAGGATGTGCTGTTAAGGGAAAAACACAGGCAGGCTCCCTTTGGCGCAACAGTGGGACAAGAAGTGGTATAAATGGGTATACAAATGGTTTATATCTGCAAAAAGAAACACCGGAAGAATAAACAAAAAAAATTCCCACAAAAACAAACCGACAGTACAAATGACTATTTTGGGGAGCAGGGGGAAGAAGCGAGTGGAGGAACAGGGATAGAAGGAAAATATTCTAAGTACATATTGTTTTGTGGTTTTGACTTTAGACAGTTTACATTAAAAAATAACATGAAATAAAAAGGAAAGGCGAAAAAAAGCATCTCTAAAATTTGAAAACAATCTGAAATGAAGGACCTTAAATGTATGCTAAGTTGGTGATATAATCACTCAGTAAAGATAATGATCTCCAGTGGCTTTACAATGCCTTAACAGTACGTGCTGAAATAAACATTTTCTTCTTTTTTTTAAAGAAGTATTTTCTAAATTAAAGGAGCTGCAGAGAAAATCTTAAACATGTATTTAGAAGTCATATTGTTAGTGTAAATATGGTATTATTTTGAAAACCATTTTATATGAATACCAGGATAATGCAAATAAGTGATTATCCAAATGCTAGAATCCAAGATAGTCAGTGTATGAGAACGATGATATGAGGACAAGACCAAAGATGTTAAGTAAAAACACTAAAATCTTACATTTGAATTTGAAATATTAGTAGAAACTCATAATCCTTTTGTTTTTCTGTTCAAAAGTGTAATATGTTCCAGTTCTGTCCACAGAAGAATTTAGAAGCAATAATAACCTGCCATCAATGAGCACACCTAGTGTCCAAGTTGTGTTTTCCGACTACCAAGAGCCAGGGCTCTCTGGCGGGATGGCTGATTCCTGGTCCGGGGCGGGGAATAGACCACGTGAGCCTGGGACATCTTGTTGGGTCAGAAAGCAAGGACATTGTCCCAGAGTAATGAGATCACATCCAAAGGACATTTAGGAGCCAACAAGAAGAGATGCCCACTAGTTAAAGATGGGATAATTTGAACATCAGAAAGGATAATAACTGATAATGATTGAAACACACTGAATATAGAAGTACTCATTTGTTCATATTGAGACAGAGAGAGAGAGAGAGAGAGAGAGAGCCTCAAATTAAACAAATATCATTAAATACCATTAGAGGTAACTAGGGCACCATTCCTCATCCTGAGAAGTAGCAATGAAAAGGAAAGAATGAAGGCTTTCTCCTGTCATTCTTCTACTATTTCATCTCAACCTAAAACCTCTAGTTTGTGAGAAAGTTCCTTACAACAAAATTCTAGCTAATAAATATAAAAGAATTGATGATTTTTTTTATAGCAACACTTAATATTACACAATAATGGATCTCGGCAATGATCAACCACAGAGGAGATGATTATATGAAAGGCTGATGGGGAAGTTTATAATGGAGTGATCAGGCTGTCACACTGCCTGAGCCACTGATCAACCTTAGCCCCACTACGTGTGCCGCCCCGTTAATTGATGTTATATGATGTGCACAGCCCCTCCTATGAAGTATCGGCCTTAGTTTGGGTTCCCCCCAAAAAACAGACCCCAAGAAAAGCATGTGGGTGCTAGTAAGTTTATTTGGGAGGTGGTCCCAAGGAGTGCCTTTAAGGGAGTGGGGAGGGGAGGCGGGGAGGGGGGGAGAAATCCAGTAAAAAGGGGATTAAGGGAGGGGAATCACCACTCAGGTAACTGGCACCCTCAGAGACTGCGAAGAACGTATGTCAGAAACCTCCTCTGACAGGTAAGGAAGCTGGGGTATGGAAGCCAGCCCCTCCCCTGCACCCAGGCAGAAGAACCAAGGGAGACCAGGAGACACATTTGGAATGGGCTGGGGGCAAGCTGCTTAAACTAGCTCCCCAGCTGCCACCAATTGCTGGACCAAGGGGACGTTAGGAGGGGCAACCACTAGTGTTTGTAAATGTCTTGGCAAATTCTCAGGTGGGCTCCAAACCAAGTTCCTGATGCCAAGTGCTGCTGCTGCCCTACCGGGTACCTCCAGCAGATACCCCCTGCCTTCACCATGTACCAGAATTTCTCTGTGCAGGCTGTAACAGATGTGTGGGGGCCCCCGTGGTGTGTGATGTGTATGTGGCGTGAAAGCGATTTGTAGGCCCGGCTTTGCTCTCAGAAGTACCAGGTGCTTCTCAAGAGTGTTTGTGCTGGACCCAGCCCATTTTCCCCTCACAGACAGGGCCTCTGTGAACACTCAAGTTCAATTATGTCGATTCCTTGCTGAAGATCATCCAAGCAGCCACAGGGGGCTCCTGAGACGCTGGGACAGGGTGGAGGATGAGTTGCTGCTCAGGCGCCTGGGTCAAGCTCTGGGCCTGTGGGGTCGATAGGTATTGAGGGCCTGCTGGGGCTGTGATGGGGATGGTTGCTCCTCGTGCCTAGGCAGGGGCCTGGTCTCTGTCCTGGGCCCGGTCAGGCCCTCGCCCCTGTCACGGTCACCATCTCTCATCTCTCCCTCTCTCCTGTCCATCCCTGCCTCCCTCCCACCTCAGCATGGACTTCCCTACCATGGACCCCATGTCTGCCTCTCTCTTGGCCTCTGACCTCCGCCTCTAACTCTCCAGTGTAGTTTGTATCCTTCCTCCTCCTTCAGAATAGTTTCCTGCCTTCTCATAAGGAGCCAGTTAAAAAATAATCATATGAAAAAGATTTTAATCACAGACATACTATAAAGAGACATTAAAAGTTGGATAGGAGAAAAAATTAATAACCCCCTCACTCTAACTCAGCAGCTGTGGTCCATTTTGGTTCTTTCCCTTCAGTAGTTTTGAAATGGGTCTTTAAACATATCATCCTATACTTTGATTTTATATTCTGCTTTTTAATCTTAATTCTAAATCCCTCCAGTGATTTCATTTCTAAGAGCAAAAACCACAGTGCCTTTACAGTGGCCTACAAGGTTCTACACGAACTGCCTACCCACTCCACCTCCCACCCAGCACCCAGGTGGGTCACCTCCCAGACCCCACTCCCCTGTCCCCGTCACTCTGCCCCAGCCACAGTGGCATCCTGGCTTTCCTGAATAAGCTGCGCACGCTCCGTCCTTAAGGCCTTCACATTGGCTGTTCCCACTGCCTGGAATGTCTTGTCCCAAAACTTTGCCTGGATTACTTCCCAGCTCCCTTAAGGGCTTGCTGAAGGATTACTCTCTCGGTCAAGCAGGCAGCAACCACCCCACCTAAACAGCAGTGCCCCCGAGCTGCACTCCCAATCTGTTACCCAGTCTTCACTCTAACAATGTTGCAAACGTGCATGATTTTCTCAACCATCCCCTGGTGAGACATTCTGATTGAGTGGAATTGCTGGGTGTAAATGTGTGCATTTAAAGGTGTACATTCAAAATTTCTATGGAATTGCCAGGTTGCCCTTTGCTAAGGCGTCACCAGTGGCACATGACAGCGCTTCACAATGCTTACCTGCTGTTCTAATTTTGCTTCTGCCAATTTGCTAAGCAAAATGTATCATGTTATTTTAATCTGCTTTTTCCTAATTAGAACTGACACTGGACATCTTTTCATATACTTACTAGATGTTTGTATTTCTTCTGTGAATTTTATTTTTCATCTCCTTTGCCCATGCTTCTATTGGATTATTGGTTCATTTTGATCGATTTATAGGAGTTCTTTATATACTGTGGACCTATTTAGGCACGGTAGGCTTTACCATTATCTAGCTGTAGCCAACTACAGGTTACAGGGGGTCTTCAGTGCCTCTGTGAGTGTCAAAGAGCCCACTCTTTGGTTCGGGAGGCTGACGAATGTTCTGGGCCATTTGAAAAGGAGCTGCGTTAATAGGAGTAAGTATGGATGGAACCCTTTGACAAAGCCTGAGACATGGGTGAGCATCGCTCCCTCTGAGCAGCCCAGACACCTGTCCATGAAGGCCTTGGCGGGCCAGTGAGGACCTGAATGGCTGATGCGGCTCTTCAGTCAAGCCGGCCTGTGGTGCCATGTAAAAGCTCAAGAGGGTCTGCTGGTGACGGTCCCATCCCCAGGACGCACCCTGGTAGTGGTGATGCTAGGGGTTTGGCAGTCTCTGGGCACTAGCTCCCTTCCCCTCCTTGTGGTCCCGCAGGTCCAGGTCCCTCACCCCAGGCCCCCTTGACCTCTCCCAAGGTCCTGCCTCATCCCACGCCATTTTCCTCCCAGCCCAAGGACCCCATTTACCTTTCCAGGTGGCACATGGTCTGGGCCGTCTCTGTTCTCTTTTCAATCTATAATTAAGGCATAAACTCTTATCTCCAGCTTTCTTCAAGACTTATCCTTTTAATTTTCAAGAGCATTTTCTTCTCTCAGCAAAAGCAGCCTCTTGCAAATCAAAGGCTCTGCCTTTCAAAAGTGTGGCTTCTGATGTGAGCTTCAGCAGACTATCTGGGAAGTTAAAAACAATGACATCTGAGCGTTGGCTGTTTCTCTTGCTTTATATTCTTGCTGTAAAAGCACGAATTCTCCTGGAGGTAAAACAGAACCTCTGATTGGCGTGAGGAAGTGGGAAATAGAAAAGCAAAAATTTTATTTTCAGATATGTTCTTGTTGCGTTCCTGTATGTCTGTGACAGATTTGCTCTCCCAGGGCGGTACTTGTTTTTAACTTTCCTCATATAGTCTTCTGTCGTTCAGAAGTTAAATGTTTTTATGTCTAACCACCTTTCTTACTCTTCTTCTAATGCTTTATATTGCGTTTTGTTTCTTACATTTTGTCGTTTAAATCGAAGGTACTTTGTACGTGTGGTGTGAGGTAGAGTTCAAATTTTATATTTTTGGCATTGGGGGCCATTTGTCTGAATGCCATTGTTGAATAGTTTATATTTTCCTCATGGATGCAAAATGCTACACTTAGGATGATAGATAGATAGATAGACAGACACATATGTAGAGGGTGTGGCAAAAGTAGGTTACGGTTGTTCGTATGGAAGATAATACAATAATTAATTAATAATAATACAAGAATAAACTGTGTGTTTCAGGTACTCACAACTGTAGGCCTACTTTTGCCCCACCTTGTATATAGAATTTTTCTTGTTTTATAAGTATTTTTATTTCTGGCTTGATAGCTCCTTCTTGTTTTTATTCATTAAATTTTTTTTCTTTTGGGCAGGGAACGGGGAGTTATTGTTTAATGGACACGGAGTTTCAGTTTGGGGTAATGACAAAGTTATGGAGATGACGGTGGTGATGGTCACACAACAACGTGAATGCACTTAAAATTCTAAAAAAGTGTTTTGATATTCTTCTATTCTTTTGTATTTTAATGTATTTTTTCTTCTAGTTTAATCTGAGAATCAGCTTGTCAAATTCCATAAAAATGTCTTTGCTATTTTGATTGGAATTACATTAAATTTATAGATCCCTCTGAGGAGAACTGACATCTTTACAATACTGAGTCTTTCTATCCAGGACATGATGTGTCTCTCCATTTATTCAGATCTCCTTTTATGTCCTTCGGTAAAGTTTTATAATTTTATTCACATCAGCTCATTCCTAGATATATGACGGCTTTCTTCGCCACTGTGAATGGAATAGTGAGTAGGGTACTGGCGCAGTCACTCGGGCCTGTCCCCAGATGAGCCCCTGGGATGAATGACTGAGTCCAAAAGGCACAGGACAGGAAGTAAAATTGCATGAGTCATTTCACTTATAGCCTCTGCATTCGGCCGCAGGTGGATCCTCACGAGCTGAGCTGAGCTCAGCTGAGCTGAAGGGGCCGGCAGATCAAGAGGAGGGACCCCCAGAGCCAGAGAAAGCTGAGTTTATCATCCAAGGGGTCAGGGAGAGGGAGAACCCAAGACCCTGGAGGACAAGACTGAAGCTCAACATGAATACTGATGTGGCTAAAATGCCTTTCGTTCTGCAGAGCAGATTGTGGCTTTGAAGCCAGGAGACCAGGACTTGAACCCTGACGCTGTCACTCACTAACTGAGTGGCCTTGGGCCAGTTACTTAGCTTCTCAGAAACCCAGTGTCCTCACCAGTAAAATAAGGGTAAATTCTGATTATAAATTCGGTTGTTTAATTATTTGTCTGTCTTTCACTAAACTGTAACTCCACGTGGGCAGGGACCATGTGGGTCTAATTTGCGCATGTGCAGGACTGCTTTTGCTCCATTTGGTGCTTTAGAGAGAAATTAGAAAAAGGCATTCTTTTGAGCAGACACAGCTCTGTGGACCTGCAGTTTGGTGATTGGTCCATGAGCTAGATTTTTGTCCCCACTTGTCCCTCAATCAGGTGCTCTTGTGCAGTGAGTGACCTGCCCTGGAGTATACACCCAATACGTAGCACAGACCTGGCACATGGGAGGTGCTTAAAAAATTAATTGAATAAATAGATGATGAGATGTGGGGGTTTAGAGAGAAGTAGTTATGGGAGGTATTTCTGGGAGCCCCTCAGGGGTTCTCACTTGTATTGAAAAAGGAACCCTCTGCTTCCAGATACAGAATAACTTGGAATTCCCCAAGTGCTTTATTTTCTGTCTTTCTGAAGGGGATGGGGGTGGTGTCCACTAGCACCCAGGCTGCAGAGCCTACAGGGATGAGCCAGTCTGATGTCATGGTGGAATGGACACCCCAGGGCTTCTCTGCATGGGGCCTAGGGAGCCTCCAAGAAGCATCTTCTCCTGGTGCGCCCTTGGTAATAAAACCTAGAGCAAGTCAGCAAAGCAGAGATGAAGATAGAAAAAGGGTAACTGGGGAGGCTCTCTGAGGAGGGGATGAGAAGGAGCCAGACATGTGAAGGGTAGAGAAGAGTGTTCTAGGCAAGGGGACAGCATGTGCAAAGGTCCTGGGATCCCCACTGCAGAGGTACCCAAAGTCCCTGGGGTACCCTAGGGTGAAAGAAGGGGAGAGGTGCGGGAAATGCCAGGTGCCATCCCAAGGGTTTTTAATCCAATGAAAGGGATGGAAGATTCAGCAGGGTTGTTTCCTGGTATTGTTGGGGCAAAACCATGGGCGTCCGCCAATGGCAGGGTGGGGCCCTGGTTTATGGACGCTGTAGAGGGACAGGAGCTGAACTGCCTTCCTGAGAGAGCTCGGGTTGTTCTTTTAATTGTGTTTTGATTGCACAAATGACATTTAAACAGCACTAATGGCAATGTTTAAAAAGAAAGAAAAACCACTGGACTCCATCCATCTTACACATCTGATGTGTTGGAAAGATGACTGGACTTGGAGTCCAACACGCCAGGGCTGGCATTCTTCTCTGCCAGTTACTGGCTGTGCCACCGCAGCAGGGGCTTGCCCCTTTCTATGCCCTCATTGCCTTTCCTATAAAGGGGGACAACTCTTACCTCTTAGGGATTTGGGGAGAATTGGGAAATTGAGATCGTGTATGTGGAAGCCCTTGGCATAGTGTTTGGCATGTGGTGGGCACTCCATAAATTTTCTCTTCTTTATCAAGGCAACTATTTGCATTTTCTTGTATTTTCTGCCAAGTTTTCATTAAATCCAGATGAACATTTTGCACACTTGTGATCATGCTTTAAATTAAATTTTGCAGTCTGCTTATAAACTTACTACAGCATAAGCACTTGTTTTAACATTTTCATAATTATTTAATGGTGGAACACCATGCCCTTGAATCAATGTATCATTGTTTATGTAACCATTCTTCTGCTACTGGACCTTTTTTAGTGTTATAAATAACTCGGTATTGAATTCTGTTTATTGTTGCCTTCCTTTGTATCTCATTTTTATTTCTCCTGTTGGAGGTTGAATATTCTTCCATGTTTACTCACTACTTCTATTTCCTCCCTTGAATTGCCTGCTCATGACCTTTGTCCAGCTCTTAGCAACTCAGTTATTTTATGTTGGTGTCATGAAATATTTACATTAGCCATTGACCATTCTTCCCACTTCCGGGTGACATTTTAATTTTAGTTATTTTTCTATTATGCAAACTTTAATGTTTTACCCATCAGTCTTTGCACTTGTGCTTTCTCTGATTGAAGTAATCATTTATCCATCAAAGTGTGTGAGCACCCAATCTGTATGACAGATACATGGAGAGGTATGGGGGGCATGTAGGACACCCTAGTTCCTAATTTCCAGAAGTGTCAGTTAAGTCTGGGATACAGCCATGAAAACAATCATAATATTGCCTAGATAAGCACTGGGAGGGCAAGGCTAGCAACAGCAGCTGAGTTGTCCCTCTGTGCCAGCTCCCTCTCTCTTAAACCTGTTCTAGGAGCTTGCATACACTATCCCATTTAAACCTCCCAACAAGTCTACAACTTAGATACTATAGTGTCCCCATTTTATAGATGAAGAGAATGGTCCTCAGAAAAGTTACACGGCTTCACCAAGCTCCAACAGCGAGTAAGAGCTGAGGCCAGTATTTGAAATCCGCCGGTTAGACAGTGGGGCTTTCCTTTTTAACCACCATACTAAACTAGCTCACAAGGGCAGGGTGTTTGCAGTGGTGACTTCGGTGCTGAAAGGGACAGAGTCGTACACCATGGAAGGCCTCCAGGAGGAGGTGAGTCAAAGCTGAGGAGTGAAGATGAAGACAACTTCACCATCAGGCAGGGGGTTGTGGAGGAATGCATTTGATAAAGGAACAGCTTTTCCAAACTCATGGAGCTACAGTCCCCGGAGACTATAAGTAGGAGAGCAGCCTCAAAGTCCAGGTTGCTCTTTTATTACCCACATTTGATTTATCTGTTTATTCATCACAGGTTCCATGTTAGGTGCTGGGGATACAGAGGTGAACAAGACATTTAAGATACCTGTCCCATGGAACTTTTATTCAAGGTGGGGGAAATAGACAAGAAAGAAGTTTGGAAGGAACGTTTGTCATCCTTTGCTGTCCAATAACTTAATAAACCCCTGTCTACATTTTGATTATTCCTTATATCTTGATTCCTCCTTCTCAAAACAGAAGCCAGCCTCCCTTGCAGCTAGTGTGGAGGCGTGTGACCTAGTTTCCTCCAATCACACTCACTGCCCTGAGATACCAAGCAGAAGATGAGCTCTAGGTGGCAATGGCTGCATGTGGGCATCCCTTTCACTGGCCTGGGTGTGGCCAGTGTGTTATGACTCTGGGGTCAGGGACAGCAGCAGCAGTTTCCCCATCAGTCCAACTCTGCGGCATCCTTCTTAGAGACGCTTCTGAAAGCTGCACGTAGAGGCTGTCTCTCCATCGCCCAGTGACCCTAACGTCCTTATGTGAATTTCTATTCTCCTTAAACTGGTCAGAGTGGACTCTGGTGTCTGCAAGCAAGAATACTGATGAATATGCAAACAAATAAGTAAACATGCACTGAGGAAACTCAGGGGTGAGAGGTTAAGAGACTGGCCCAGGGTGTCCCAGGGTAGATCTGAACTCCAAACCCAAGAGAGTGAGAATCCAGAGCCCAAACTCTCATTCTAGATGCTACTGGATGGACACCCCCACCCACACGGCTTGCTGGCACCCTGAGATGATCATACAGTCTTTCTCCTTTCACACTCAGCCTGGGCAGAAGAACACGGATCTCCTCTCCCCTTGTCACATACACAGGTTGCCAGTGGTTGGGCAGAGAGCCTTTGCATATGATGCCCTGGCCCAAGGCTCTTGATCTCTTGCAGGGACTGCTGTACTACCCCTCCCCGCCGGAGGACTACAGTGCGATGGGATTGTACCAATATATTTTTATTAATGTTATTGTCATGCAGTTCTGAATCTGTCTCATGGTCAGAAATGAGCAAGGGGCTGGAGCCTGACTGGACCTATGAGGAAGGGAAGAAGGGGAGAAACTGTCCAGCGTGTATGGCCTTCAGGCTGTGAATCTGAGCTCCAAACGTCTCCGTGGAGGAGGCTGGGTCAGTGCTCCTGGAAGCCAGATTTATGACCTTTGACAGCATAGTTAAGACTAACTGTAGAAAGGAAAATGGGGGCTCCTGTCTACAATTTGGGACCTGCTCTAATTGAATCAGCATCTTGTCCTGGGAGATGAAACAAGTCTCCAAGAACAGGGGAAAGTCAATCGCACAGAAGTTGTTTATCCACTTGCAGGGCCAGCCTGTTAACAGCTGAAGACCAGAGGTATTTTTCTTGTTGGATGCATTTCTTTGCATTTGCCAAGGCTGGTGGATCGATAGCTACAAACAGCTAAAATAAATTTCTGTCTCTGCTCCCCATACCCTCCAATGGGGAGATGGGCCATTAGATAGCTCAGGTTCCCATCAGGTGATACTGCTGTCAGCATCTGCTGTCCGTGACCTCACTAGGTCCTCACAATGGCCTTGTAAGGTCAGGGCTACTGTGCCTATTTCAGAGTAATGAAAACTGAGGCGCAGAGAGGGAATGTCGTTATCTCGAGTTTCGGAGCTTGTCATTCATTGGCCTCAAGGCCTCTGTGCATGTAAACTGCTTGTTATTCCAAACTATGTTATTACCATTGTTAGTTTCCCAGGCTACAGAATCATAATGATCCTCAGAGAGGGAAGGAACGCCACTTGCCCAAGGTCACAGAACCAGTGAATGGCAGGGCTGGAGTTAAAAACCAGCTTATCAGATTACGAAACCCTTTGGTAGCATTGCTTGTCAGCCCGGTCTGGGCTGGCCTCTGCATGCCCACCCTAGACACCAATGGGAGAAAGGCCAGAAGCATCAAGATTTGTGTTTTCCTGAGAGACCCCTGGGGAGAGAAGCAGGCTCCTTCCCCACCCACAGTATCAAGGGCATCAATTCCCGGGCTCTGGAAGGACCTACTCCTCAAGTCTGCAGCTCTATTTTTAGCCTTGAATCCATCAATAAATGGAGCCTGGCAGAGCAAGCAACTCTGGGCTGCCTGATATTAATAAAAAGAGAGAAAGTGACCATTTGTTAAGTGCTTTCTGTGTGCTGGGCACCATGCGAAGGGCTTCACATGGATTGCCTACTTAAATCTCTACAACATTCCTATGAAATAACTATTCTTATGATCATCAGCTAGGAACTGTCTTTAGGCCGCATGGCTGATCCAAATGCAGATCACACCCAGGTTTGTGGGACTCCAAGTCCATGCCCTTTCCTCCTTCCACTTGGTCTAATAAAACATGACCTTGACCACAGGGAAGCCTGATAGGTGAGGGGGTTGGGGGCAAGGTGGACATGTTAACACATAATTACAACATGAGGGAGGTACTGCAGGGCAGGGAGCAGCCATGAGCTCCAGCTGATTGGTTGACTTCTGTCACTGAGAACAGAAGCCTGGAACTGGAAGTCCCCAGATGGAGAAAGGCTGGAAGGTCATTGTGGGCAGAGGGAACAGCACAGGCAAAGGCAAGGAAGTGTCAACTGAGGCCTATTCAGGGAATGGTGACTAGTCTGGTGGGGTTTGGGGAGAGGAGGAAGATGAGACCAGACACGCAGAGCAGGACAAGATTCTAAAAGATCTTGAGTGCCAGGGGGTTTCTGAATTGTGGATTCTTGAAGGATTGGGAGTGGAAGAGTGACATTGTTGTGCCTGAGCTTTAGTGTAGAGAATGGATTTGACGAGGAGACTGGGGCAAGGGAGACAAATGACTACAGTATTCTTACTCTTACAGGAGAAACTCCCAGAAACGCAGTTCTTCTTGCCAACACAGTAAAGAATTACAGATCAGAGAGCCTATTATTGTGTGGGCAGGGTTTATTGGTGATATGTTCTCCTGGAAGAGAATGTGCCTTGCCATGGTTGGGGAGAATGGCAAGAGCAAAGGTGGCAAAGGCGGGGGTGGCAAGTCTTTGTTCTGAAGGCTTATATATTTCATGGGATGGGGACGGGGAAGAGTGAAAAAGTTACATATTGACTGACAGGTAAAAGTGGTACTAGCTTTCCAGGACAGGGGAGTGAATACCCAAAGGTATTAATGGGCTTCTTCCTTTAAGCACTATGGGCCCTTTTCAGCCTTTCAGGCCTTGGGATGAAGACACAGTCTCAAAGACTTTATTTCCAGGTAATGGGAGAAACATAGAATTTCAAGGACTGCTGAGTCAGTGGGTGGGACATGTCTCCCTCCTTCTCCCCGCCTTTGTTGGCAATGTATCCTACCTAACATGACTACCAACAGTAATAAGAACTTCCATTTGTTGAGCACCTACTATGTGTGTTAGGCATCAGATGAGGGGTTTTGCCTAAATTATCCCCTAATACACATAGCAGGTGCTCAATCAGTGGTAGCTGTTTGGAGGTTGTTATTATCCCTCTTTTCCAGGTGAGGAAAGAGAGGCTTTGAGAGATCAAGTGACTGCCCAGAGCCACTGGGATTGGAATCTGAGTCTGGGTGACTCCAAAGACCTTGATGCTACCTTGACCAGATGGAAGGGTGTGTAATAAAAACAGTTTCAGGCAAAAGGACATTGATCTGAAGTCCAGGAATGGAGAAGATAAGGTCGGTTTCAAAGATAATCGAGAGGCAGATTTTTTTATTTTGTTTCATCCTTTAAATAAGTTTATTCACACACATGGAGGATATAGTTACATTACTAAGGTTACAAAGCTTTTCTGGGGCCAGAACTGGGCAGACTCAGCTGGGGAAAAGGCACTGTTTCTACAGGGCAGTGGCTGCAAGAAGAAGAAAAGGGCAAGATCTAAAGCTCCGTGTGTCCAGCGGCTCCAAGGTCCCCCATGATCAGAGGCACAGCCGAGGCTTGGGGTTCAGAGGTTCAGTAGCGAGCTGCCCAGATGAATGAAGAGGGAGTCAAGCTGAGTCTTGCCTGCATCCGACATCTGACATCAGTGGAGTCAAAAGTCTCCATGTAGGAAATGTACCTCCGAAACAATAATGTCAAAATGTCAAAGAGACACAGGAACCAAGGAAAAGAGCTCCCAGTGGCCAAAGCTGGAAGAGTTGGAACTACAAAATAAGGAAAAGTGGTATTACAAACCAAAATAAGGAAAAGTGGTATTACAAACCAAAATATAAAATAAATATCCACGAGTCCACACTGGTATAAATAAATGATTGAATAAATGATTGGGAAGAATCCAATCTCCCAGGAAAAATTCCAAATTGTTTATGTCGATATTCTACACTTAAGGAGGTGGCGCATGCCCTCCATTGCTTCAGTGTGGGCTGCAGGTGGTGACTTCCTCCCTGAGGGTACCGTGTAGAAGGAAGAGGCAGAGGAACCTCCCCAGTGGAGAGACCTGGCAAACACTACCTCACCAGGTGACCAGGTCAACCTCAAAGTCAGGCTGAGATGATGTGTGTCCATCAGCAGCCTTGGTCAGAGCGCCAGCAGCCCCTGGCAGCCTGGGAGAAGGTCTGCTTTCCATAAACACAAGCATATCTACCTGAAGCAGCCACAGCTCCGGTTTACTCCTGGCTCTATCTGCCCATGACCTTGAGGGGTTGGGACCAGGAGCCCTGGAGCATCTGCCATCACCTCCGTTGCTAGATGCTCAGAGGTACAGGAAATCCAATCACTTTGGCTGTGGCCTGGGACTTAGAGGTACAGCCACATTCAGTGGCATCTCAGGAGGGCTCTGTCAGAGGCCCAGCAGTGCCCACCGAACTTGACTGGGACCACCAGCTATAACGGAGTTCATATCATCCAGTGGCAGGGGGCATGACCTTAGCGAAGGGGAGCAACAGTGCCGAGAGGAGGTCCCAGCAGCTGGGGTCAGAGGGACACCAGCACCTGGACGCACAGCAGAGTCCTTCTGGTGGCCCTGAGTGCAGCAGTGTCCATCTTAGGCAGGGACCCAGCGTCGGGACACAGAGTTACGGGCACTGTGTTTGGAAACCTCTTGCCTCGGGCCCCGAGGGTCTGCTTCTGGTTCTCAGTTCATGAGGTCAGCAACCTTGAACATGTTCTTCAGCAAATCAGAGAACTCACGTCAGAGGCAGGTCCAGGCTTGTCTCGGCGGGGCTGTGAACAGCCGAAGTGACCTCTGGCCGAGCAGCCTGCTGCTGGCTGGCAGTGCAGGGGGTGCTTCTGGGAAAGCGCGATTCCCAGGGACTTTCTGTTCTCCTCCCAGGTGTCATTCACTGGCTCTCAGTGTGGCCCAGATCAGCACCCCCTTTCCCTCGATTCCACAGCAGAGACCTAGGATGAAGGATGTGCACAAAAACATCTATGGAAAACGACCTTTAGCCCTCCTTCCCCCTCCCCAGCAGCGGGAGAGGCCAATTTACAAAAGTCAGTCCCTGTCAGGGAGGCAAGACGGAGAGCTCCCACAGCCGGATCCAGCGTTAAGCCTACGCTTAACAGCACATGTGACACTTTGTTCACGTCATTAAATATTCTTTGAAAATGTTACCTCTTTTCATCTTGAAATTCTTAACGCAATAACTTTGCTGTGGAGAAGTCTGGAAAACACTGTCTTACCACATGAGGAAGGTTATTATCACCTGGGATGTCATGTGGCTATCAGATGTCCCTGATATGATGCAACATTCTTGCCCTCTGAGGCATTCTTGCTCGAAACCCTTAAGACCCGTTTATCAGGAGAAAAACATCAGAAAAATCCAAATCACGGAACATTTCACAAAATACCTAAGTATTATTCCTCAAAACTGTCAAGGTCATGAGAAACAAGAAAAGACTGAGGAACTGTCACAGACCAGAGGGGGCTGTGAGACGCGGCAGCTGATTGTAATGTGCACCAGGGCCCCATGTGACAGGCAGATGTAAGCAGCTGCAGGGGGCTGCTCTGAACCCTGAAACAGAGAAAAAGGACATCAGTGGGAAAACTGGTGAAATCCAAATATATAGTTAATGATGACATTATCAAGGTTGGTTTCTTAGTCGAGACAAATGTACCACAGTAACCTAAGATGCTAACAGTGGAAGGAAATGGGTGAGGGGTATATAGAACTCTGTGCATCATATTTGCAGATTTTCTGGGAGCCTAAACTTATTTAGGGAAACCATTTATCAGAAGGAAAAAAAACTCCACAAAAACCAAACACTCTCTTTGTCTTCCATGGTACTGGGCCATTATATTCTTCCTACGTGTTCTTACTCACTAAGTGACAGCTACCACATTGGGCACCGTGGACACAGTGACCAACAAGGCAGGCCCAGCCTGGTTCTTGCCCTCACGAGAATATAGTTTAGAGAAGAAACTTCGGATGGAGTTGGACTTGAAGTTGAACCTCCCGTTCTGCTTCTCCCATATTTCATGATCCCCGGTAAATCACTTCATCTACTGAAACCTCAGTTTTCCTCCTCTGTTAAAAGTGAATAATGACGTATGTATACTTCATAGCATTGATATGAAGATTCAATAAGATGATATACAAAAATCCCAACCCATAGCAAATGTTCAATAAATATTGATTAAAGAAACCATCTGACACCTGGATCACATCTGCGGCCTCCCATGCATTTACTGTAGCTCTAGGTTCACTTCTTCTGTGGAAGGAGCTTAATGCAAGAATCAACCAAGAACAACAACAACAAAAAGGGAAATCCTGGTGATAAATAAGTAAGGCTATAAAAAAAAGAGGCGCTGTCATGACTCAGTGGAGGAATCGGCAAACAGCCTGGTAAAAGGCATCGGGCCAAAACCTGGGCAAAACCTTACTTTGATTACTTTTTATGACGATGAAACATTTCAGAATAGCAGGAATTAGGGAGACTGACTGGGTTCCTAAATCAACTCTACCACTTACAAACCTCAGGCAAGTTCCTTAATCTCTCTATACCTATTTCCTCGTCTGTAAAATAGGAAAAATAGCAATATTTTCCTCATAGACTTGGTGTTAGGATTAATATAGGTCATTAAAACAGGTACATATAGGACGAAGACAAGTCAACCATTTAGACCAGTCCCTGGCTCAGAGAAGCACTGTATGGGTCAGCAGTCACTGTCCATTCACCCCAATACCACGTCGTGTGAATAGCGCCTCTGCCCCCCCTTTCTTTTCCTAATGGTGGGAGACTTCCATTATCCAAATGGACCAGAATAACAGTTCGCTTGGCCTTAGGGGGCCTGGTCAAGTCTCCGCCATAATGATCAGGACATTCTGTCGTGGGAGGTCTTTTCACAAATTATTTCCTTAGAGTAGTAGCTGCATGTCATTGATGACACCCAGTCTCAACTCTTACCTCATTTGTGACCCTGACAGCCAGATGGTGATAGCTTTCAAGATGGATTACATGACACCTTCCTTATTTTTTTTTTGTAGTAAATCTTATTTGTAAGAAAAGATTTACAGAAAAATAAATGGAAGATTAGTACAGAGAGTTCCCAAATACCTGGCATTCAGTTTCCCTTGTGATTAACATTATCTTGCCTTTTAAATTCAACATTATGTCTTTGAGGAGCATGCACGTTGACGTACAGATCTAACATTCATTCTGACTGCAGTGTGGTATTCCAGTCACCTGGAAGCTTCTCATCATCTCACATGGCACAGGTTTTAGTGCCGGAAATTCCATCTTCCTCTTAGCGAGGTCTATAAAATCCTGAATTCTGCAGTGAAAATACTCACGTAGTAGAAATGTTATAAATGTCACCTGGTTTTCAATGTTAAGAATCAATCTGCAGACAAAGTACGGCAAACTGAATTACCTTTACACAATAGAATGTGCATGCTACAAACCTTGACAAACAAAAGTTAAAATTGAGTTGATGGAGGAAGGCAAACGTGGGGAGGGGAGATTATTCATCTCACGCAGAGTAGAATCAAAAGATACAATCTAAAGAAGAAATAAACATTTAAGCTTATTATTCAAAATCATAATTTTAACCGATAGAAAAACTAAAAATATGAATATAAAAAAATTTGGGAGGAGAAAAGGGAAAAGGATGGGTGATGAAATCATCACAGCAGGGAATCAGAAATACTGTGAACATTAGTAAGTCAAGTAACAGAGTGTGCGTACATTATTCACAGTTATGAAAGTAACATAAAGAAAAAACTAAACAACATAATAAAAAAAAAAAGAAAGAAAAGGAAAGAAAAAGAAACAAAAGAAAAAAGCACGGTTGCTCCCGAGTTAGGAAGCGAGAGGACATTTTAAAATGATTTCTAACTTGTATATTGGGCTTGGATGTGCATTTTTATCTATATGAATTCTATTTTTATATTTGAGATAATTAAAATAATAATTAGGCAAAAATGTAGATCCGATTCTGACATTTCCCTAGGGGTTCAGGCACTTCCAGTAACTCTTCATCAGCACAGGATCAAGTTTAAACTCTCAGACAGATTCCAAGCCCTTCGACGTCGGACTTCTGGCTTCAGGCACCCACCTACCTCTGTTCAGGAGCCCCGGGGATAGGCACCTCTTCCGGGAAGTCCTCTGGAGGGAGAGTGCGCCCTCTGCTGGTGCGAAGACATCAGCACGTCTGGGGGGACGCCCTTTGCGTATCACCGGAGACTACGCCCCCATCCCTCACCCAGGGATCCTCGCGTCACGTGATTCCAGCCCCTTCCCAGCTGGAGGTGGACCGCTGGAAGGGGGAGCCCGGGGCCTCCAGGTGAGAGCTTATGGACGGCTTGGAGCCCGGGTTCCCGGAGCCGGAGGGGACAGTCTTTGTCAGGCCTGGGAACCTGGTTGTGTTGTCTAACAGAACGGGGACCTATGTGAGGGGGACCGGGAGGTGATAGGAATTAACCCCCTTCGGTGTCCGCTACCTAAGGAGTGGTTGAGAGCTGGGCTTTCTGCTGGGGAGAGGATACGGGCTCTTCCACTCCTATTTGCAAGTCCTTTGGCGAGTCATTAAATGTGTGTGTATCCGTTTCCTCACTGCCAGTGTGAACTGAAATAATGCATAAAGTAATTAATAACTGGTAACTGTTAATATCACATCCCACTTAAGCAGAAGTGTAAACCCTCAGAGATGGGAAGCCCTCAAGGTTGCCGCAGCTCAACCCTATTTGGCGGCAGGCCTCCCTCACCTGGGGTACAGGTCCTGCTGGGGTGCTTACATCACTGGGTGCTGTCTCAGGACCCTGTGGCCTCCAGGCCTCAAGAGTGGGCAGGGCCTGGGGTAGGCACCTGGAAGGGAGGCTATCTGCCACGTTCCCAGTGGCCTGTTGTGCTGAATGGGCTGGTGAGCAGACCCTCCATGAGGAAGTCTCCACTCTGTCTCCTCGCAGGGCCCACACTCTACTTTTGGCCCCTCTAGGTGGACAGACATGTCTCAGGGAGGGGCCGCAGAGGGCTCCAGCACTGAAAACCCTGTTCTCAGTCCCCGACGAAGCTGTGGGCTTTTCCAGGAGGATATCGAAGAAGCTAGCTCCATGTCAAGCCTGGCCCCAGACCTACCTGGGGAAAACTCGGGGGCCCAAGTTGGGGCTGGCAGAAGAAAGAGGGTGCTCAGGGAAGAAGCCCACCAGGGTGCCAGCTCGCAGGCTGGGGGTGCTCCTGGGGCCACCCTGAAGGCCAAGAGCCACTTGGTGGTCCTCGACCTGCAAGCTGCAGGACAAAGCCAAGATTCGGTGCCTGACCCTAAACTCCACATCCAGCTGCCCACGGTGCCTGCTCAGGGAAGGGCTCAGGTCACCACGAGGCTCCAGATTTCTCTGCACAACATCTTAGATGAAAACTGGGCCAGGAATCTTCGTGGCATGTCTGTGGGTCTCCCAGAGAGAGCTTTGGTTGGCAGGGAGAGGCCTGCAGGGGTGGAGAAGACGATCTGCCCCAGGCCCAGAGAGGTCAGAGAAGGAGGGAGGAGTTCTCCAGGGTGTGATGGAAGAAGCCCCACCCTCATTAAAGAGGAACCCCTCACAAAGGAGCTGCCATCCTCAGTAGGCTCAACCCCTGTGCAGGCAAGAAAGAAAAGCAGGAAGTGTAAGGCCTGCTCAGAGGGTGGGCAGGGGTTTGGTGGCTTCTTGTGGCTTGGTCAGAGCCCTGGTAGGGACAACCCCCAGTGTGTGGGAGATCCCCTACAAGGTGCTGATTTGGTGTCATTGGGAGGCCTTTGCAGGCCTCTTTCTCCCAAGGACACTGGGTCTGGGCCAAGAGATTCAGGTGGAAGTTGTGCGGGATGTGCCTCAGGGACTGAGTCCAGATGTTTGCCCGCTGCAGGGTGTGGGGCCCGACCAGGCAGCCCCTGCGACCCTGGCGAGTTCCCACTGCCCAGTGCAGGGGAGTGCTTCGGGCCAGCCGCCCAGGATTGTGCACAGAGCCCTGCACTGTGCCTGGGGGCGCCTGGAAAGGCTTCCACAGAGTGGCAAGAAGCCGAGCAGGTCATTATGGGAGCTGGCGGCGATAATGGCCCTGCCACCTCACCCAGCTGGGAGGAGCTGGAGGTCAAGGCTCAGCCAGTGTCCAGGGGGAACCTGGACCAAGGACTCGTGGCTCCCACTGACACCTCTGCCGGCTCCCCAGAGTCTGCAGCCAGCAAGGCTCGCCCAGGCTCATTCAAGGGGCAGAGAATATCCAAGCGTGCTAAGTTGGGGAGGGGCCCAGGGCCCCCTGCGGAGGACCAGGGCACAGACGGAAGCACACACAACCTCAGCCAGGACCAGCCAGCAGCACCCAGCCCGGGAGGCTTCCCCAAACTGGTAAGTGGAGTCTGAGAGGTTGGGATAGGAAGAGCCAGGCCAGTCTCTCAACGCCGTGTTTGGCGGTGGAATTTAATAGAGCTAAGCTGCCTAGACTTTTAATGACTGTTATCCTTCATGTCCATTTTATACATGACTAAACTGAGGCCCACCAAGTCAGAAAACAGAAAATAAACTACATCTTGTCAGTATCTTTTGGAATTGGGAAGTCCTGGGTTCAAATCTTGCCTCTGCCCACCTCCTGGCTGAGTGAACTTGGAATATTTATTAACCTCTCTGTTTCCTCATCTGTAATTCTAATGTAACAGGGTTGCTCTGAGGATTAAATGAGATGATGGTGTAAAATAATGTGCCTAGCACAGTATATGGCACAAGGTAAATTACTTAATTTATGTTAAATTGGCTTTGGCTTTTGTGTTTGCAGGAGCCCTATAAGGTGGGCATTGGCTTCATATTTCCAGATGGGGAAACTGAGGCTCAGGGAAGTTCACACACTTCCCCAAGATCACACACAGCAAGGGAGTCAGTTCCCCGTATTGTTCTCTTACACATTATAATTGTCACTTTATTAGTAATCATAGCTAACGTGTTTATATACCAAAGACAGAAGATCGCACTGCCTGTTTTTGGTGTATACTTCTCACATAGTTGAATTTTTATCATGTTTACGGGGTAGGCACTTTTGATTGAATCTTCCCATGAAACCCGGAGAAGTAAGGTGACAGGCCCCAGGCCACATATCTGGTAACTGATGGAGCCAGGATGTGAACATAGTCTTTCCCGAGCGCTCACTGCACTGCCTGCCCGTGCATCTTCCCTGATGGGGAGGACCGCTACTGCTGCTATCGGTAACACTTCCTAGCCTGCCTTCCACATGCTGAGCAATTTATCTTCAATTTTGCTAACAACCCTATGAAGTAGATGCCATTGATATGAACCCTTTTTACTGATGTGGACACTGGAGCTCAGAGAGGTGAAATGACTAGTTCAAGGCCAAGCAGCAGATTAGTAGAACTGGCATAGGAACCAGCGAGCTGCCTGTGTGGTTTACCACTATTTGGTGCTATAATTACAGTAGAATGCAGTTGCATTGTCTTTGTAAGCATCACTCAAAACCAGTAATTTTTAGTAAAAGAACTAATGTGTGTTTATCGTAGAAAATAAAGAAGAAATAAAAAATCCCCATAATGTCAACATTCAGAGCTATTTCCTGTTGACATTTTGGTATACGTCCTTTTTTCCATCTTTTTCCTATGCATATATATCTTTTCTTTGCCTAGAAATGGGATCGTGTGTGCCAAATTTTTTAACTTGATTTTTTGGTATTTAAATATTTTTTCACAATTAATTGTTAGAGCAGGATGAAGAAACCCCTTCGAATGCTTCCCAGCCCCATTGTCTTTCATCTGCAGACAGCCTCTGTGCACAGTCTTCTTTCTATGAAATTCTGTACACATGTGGATACCTGCATATTGTGCCTTCTTATCTATAAATAGGCTTATACTACATCTCATTGTTCTGGGACTTGTACTTTGTTTATTTTTCATGCACTGTGGTATTTGAAGATTTTTCCAAGTTGGTACGTATTGTTCTGGCAAATCCCTGAGTCCTGCATCATAGCACTTACAGACATATTTGTCATAGGCCCTGCCAGGACTAGAGGATGGGCTGGGACTTCCTCTTCTCATTTCCTACCTCTGTAGTGTGGTTCAGAGTGTGAAGCCTGGTGGCCAACAGATTGGCATTGGGTCCTGGCTTTGCCACTACCTGAGTGACCTGGGCAAGTGACTTCACCTTTCTAGTATATCTCATAGGGTGGTGGTGAGGAGCATGAGGTGACATGTGGTTGGCATTTAGCAAGGTACCTGGTGCAAGGAAGATACTCAAAAACGTTACCTGCTGTTGACATGCAATTTTGCCCTGCTCCAAGTAATGCCGAGGTGAACATCGCTGCACATGTGGCCTCTCCCCATTTCATGTTAGTGATTTGGGCCCGTGAATGCCTAGAATCGGGATTCCCGGGTCCACGGTGTTTTGAGGGGCCAGTCCGAGCTGGGTGGAGGAACCATGTGCCCGGCTGCCTTGACTGGAAGCAGCCCACGGCCGCTCTCGCCTCCAGGCGCCATCCTTGAGTCTGCGGCACAGCCCGTCATCCCACAGCTTCCCAAATAACCCGTTGCCATGGCAACTGGTGCCAGCTGCAGGAGAATTGAGGCTGGGCATGACAGGGCCGGGCGAGTGGTTGAGGACAGGGCTGAGGGGGTGTGAGTATAGTGTCCAGTCGGTCTGGAGCCCCTTTTAGGGTCCTAGCACCTTCTGGAGGCAGCCTGGTTTGTGCCAGGGGCAGACAGGTGGGTTCAAGGTCAGGCTCTGTTTCTTACTACAGGGCGACTTGAGATGAGAGATGCCTCTTCTCTGACTCTTAGTTTCCTCCTCTATGAAATGGGGAGGCAGCTGGGTCCCAGAACAGCTAGGATCTGGGATGTGAGGTTGGCTGTATTGTATTCCTCTGGCTTGAAGTAGAGATTCTTGAAGGGGTGTGTGGGGAGGTGGGCTGAAATGCCATTTTCTTCTCTGTCCTGAGCCCTGCAGTGGCCAGCGAGGTCTGGAGCTGTTCTGTGGAAGTGGAGAGGGCAGCTCTGCCAGAACCCCCCTGCTCTGCCCATCACAACAAGGGAGGCACAGGGCTCCTCTGTCCCCACCCAGGTTCCCAGCCTCAAGTGTCCTGTGTGTAGCTGCAGAGTGTCAGGAGGTATCTGAGGGAGGACCGTATCTTTCTAACAGATGGGCGACCTAAGAATAGCTCTTTTTATTGAGTCCTAATTGTATACAAGGAGCTTCACATATGTCACCATCTCATACTTAATCCTCACCATAGCATTAAAAGTCAGTGTTAATACCCCTGCTTTGTCAATTAAGAAAACTGAGTTTCAGAGAAGGTAAGTAATTCACTCAAGGTCACACAGCAAGTGAGTGGTGCAGCCAGGATTTGAATCCAGCCTGTAAGACTCAAGAGTCCATGTTCTGAGCTGCCAAAGGCTTGGCTAAGGGGTTAGGGTTTTTACAGGACTTAATTATAAATAAATACGGGACTTTGTCCAACAAGCAGGAAGTGGGAGACAAGTCACCAGAGAGTCGATATACAGACTGAAGGCCAGCAGATCCTGGATACCCAGAGGGCAATTGAGCCTTTCCTGGGGAGAGGTGGGTGGGAGGGTTTCAAGCAGGATAGGACAGAGGAGGGGGCTGTCCAAGCTGGGTCTGGGCAGAGGAAGTATGTGTTCAGCAGGAAGACAAAGTAGGAAGGGTATACCAAGAGAAGGGCAGAGCACGTGCAAAAGTCTAGAGACAGGAGGCAAGTTGGAACCTTATGCAGTCAGGTCTTTGCTTCTAGTTGTTTTTTGCCTTAAAATCTGTTTCATTTGATATTAACATAGCTATAAACCTGTATTTCTGTTCGTAGTTGCCTGTTCATATAATACTCCATTTTTCCTCTCAATCTTTTTGCATTGTTGTATTTTAGAAATGGGTCTTATGAATATCTTATAACTGGATTTTCTTTGTTAAAGGTCTGATAATTATTTTTATTTACCTCTAGGATTAGTCCATTTACATTTGTTGCAATGGCTGATTCATTCGACTCTCATTCTACTGTCTTATTCTGTGCTTTGCATGTGCCCTGCATTTTTGCTTCCTTTCCTCCTTTTATTTCCTTCTTTTAGATTGACTTTTTTCTTATTCCTTTTTATCCCTCTGGTATGTTGGAAGTTTTCTATGCCCTGTTTATATTCTATTGGTAGCTCTTTTAGAAATTTTTACACAAATACCTAACTTATTAAAGTTAAAGGCAGTTACTGTCTTTCCCTCCCTCTGAACTGATGTAAGGATCATGCTTTAATGCCAAGCATGAACCTTCTCGGTTTATGTGCTGTTGTTATACACCGAGTTGGTCCTAAGTTGTTTTTTTTTAATCCTACAAATTACGTACTGTTGTTATAGTATCATAAATCAATGTTTTTTAGATTTACCAACATATTTATCATTTTCTTTGCTCAAAATTCCTTCTCGCATCTCAGCTGTTCTATCTGGGATCATTTTTCCTTTCTTCTGCCTCAAGTTCATCCTTTAACATTTTGTTTATTGATAAAAATTAAATTATCAAGAAAAATAATAACTCAGTTTTCTCTATGACATTTTTATTTTATCCCCATTCTCAGAAAAGATTTTGTCTGGGTCCGCAATTGATAGTTATTTTCTTTAAGCACATTGAAACATATCATTCTATGTTTTGCCTTCCCTGTTGCTGTTGAGAAGTTAGCTGTTAGTCTGATCGCCATTCCCTTGTAGGTAAAACGTCTCCTGGTGAGGGGCATTATGGAGTAGTGGCTAAAGGTGTGACCCCTGGAGTCAGACTGCCTGGATTTAAACCCTAGCTCTTCCGTTTACTAGCTGTGTGAAGCCAGGCGGGCTGATTTCCCCTCTCTGTGCTTCAGTCTCCTCTCCTGTGAAATGGGGCCAGTAATGATGCGCGCACCGAGCTCATAGGGTTTTGGTGAGGCTTAAATGAACTAACATATAAAGCTTGCAAAACAGTGGTAGCACATTTTCAGTGCTATTTAAGTGTTAGCTGTTACTTTTTCTCTCGATGCTTTTAGGACCTCCTTATCACCAGGGTTGAGCAGTTTTACTACGATTCTTCTAGGTGTGGAATTACTTTTACTTATCCTGTTTGAAATTCACTGAGCTTTTTGAATCTGTGAATTGTTATCTTTTATCAATTCAGGTGAATTCTTAGCCATGTATCGTCAAATATTACCTCTGTCCCATTCTCTCTCCTCTCTCCTGGATTAATTAGCCCTTTTTATTCTAGTCCACTAATTTGTTTCAACTGTGTCTAATATGCTATTAAGCCTATATATTGAGTTTTTCATTTTAATTATTGTTATCATCTTTTTTGTTTCCAGAAGTTGTGTTTGGTTCTCAACCAAATCTGCTTGAGCATTTAAAAAAAATTTTTTTTTTGTCTTTTGCTCATATGTCTGACTCCTTTTATTTCGTTAAACATCTTATACATACGTATTTTGCATTCTGGTCTGATAAATCCAGTATCTAAAGTCTTTGCTGGTCTGACTGCTGCCTGCCGTTTGGAGCCTCCTAACGCCGCTCTATGGACCGCTGAGACGGAGGCAGACAGGGTTTTAAAGTGTGAAGGGCTATTCTTAATACGTTTCCTGCCTTCCTTCCCAGATGTCCCATTTTCTTCCCCCGCCCCCTTTCTCAATTTATTTATTTTTTTTTGAAAGGCCGATTCATTCACATGTGTTTTGTTGTTGTTTGTTTGTTTATTTGTTTGTTTTTAAAGCGAAAAGCCTCCTTCCCAGCTCCCAGTCCCTTTCCTGTTGGCAGCCTCGGTTATTAGGTTCCGTGGATACTTTCAGAGATATTTTATGCAGATTCAAGCAAATACAAATTTAAAAATTCTTTTTCTCTCTTTTTAAGGCAAGTGCTAGCACATGACACACATTGTTCTGAACTTGCTTTTTAGTTAAAAAATATATTTCCTATTATAAAAGAAATACGTTCTCATTTTGAATAATATAAATACCCAAGTGTCTGCAAGTGGAAAAGCAAGAGTCCCCCCTGGAATTTCGTTCCCCAGAGATAATCTCTATTATGCATCTATAAATATATATTTACATAAATTGGCTTATGCAACAGATTCTGTCAGCTCTTCTTTCTCTTTTTGTCCTAACAGTACACCATGACATCTTTCCACATCAGCCAGTGCTTCTGCAGAGCTCAGCAGTTAAGTGTCTGGGCTTTGGAGTCACACAGAACTGGATTCTAATGCTAGTTCTTCTGCTCAGTAGCTACGGGACTTTTCGGATCCTCTCTGAGCCTCAGTTTCCTCATCTGTAAATTGGGGTTAGAAGTAGCACATAACTCATAGTGTTGTTCTGAGACCTTCATAAGATCACATGTGATGTGCTTCCTCCAGCGCCGGTTACCATCTAAACCCCTGATGAATGGTCGTTTTTATGACTCACCCTTTTTAATGGCCACATGGAATCCATAGCATGATGTGCCACTGTTTATTAGCCATCTCCCTCTGATGGACATTAGATCGCACTCATTTTATTTTGGTTGTAAATGCCAACCCAGTGAACACTGAATATATATCTTCCACCTCTGTGTGAGTATCTTCTTATTAATTCCCTGCAGTGGGTCACTGGGTCCTCTGCATTCTAATCTCTGCGTCCTCTTTCTCTCCAAGGAGGAAATGAAAATGCCCCATGGGGTGAAGCATGTGTGTTACGTAGGTTTCTTTTTATTACTACCCTTCTTCCGTCTCCCCAGGTCTGGTGGGGGGGGGGGGGTCCTCCACAATTGAGGCAATCCCAGCCCCGCTGCCTTTCTCCCCTCCAGAGCACCCTAGTGCTCCCTACTCCTTGTGATGCTGAATCTGACTTCCAGTCTTCTCCAGATCTTGGAACCTGACCATTCCTTTACAACCCCGTTTGCTTTCAAAACAATTCCCCATAGTTTGCAATAAATTAAATGAATCAAAACATACTTAAAGTGGAATAAAAGCCTAAAGAAAGCAAGAAAAAGGAAAGAGGAAAGGGAAATCTTGTTATAATAACCCCTCCCCCTCTATCAATCATGGAAAGGTACAGCTGCAAGGCTCAAAGTTTACACTGAGCTTCCTGGCAACCGTAGTAAAAAGGAGAGCAGGATAGATTCTGTAGCTCATTAAAAACCAAATCCGCCCTGGCCAAGTAACTCAGTTGGCTAGAGCGTGGTACCGATATGCCAGGGTTATGGATTCAATCCCTGGTCAGGGCGCGTACAAGAATCAATCGATGAATGAATAGATCAATAGAACAACAAATCGATGTGTGTGTCTCTCTCGCCCTGCTCCTCTCTCTAAAAATCAATTAAAAATTATTTGAAAAAAGAAGACCCAAAGCCCACTCTGCACTGATGAGATGCATCTCTAGTTAGGAGAGTGAGAAGGGTCCCATTAACTGAATGTATCTGAGAGTGAGTGGGGAAGATGAGGGGTTGGAATGAAGACAGGCCCCTTTCTTGGGACGCAGGCCAGATAGTCAGCAAGCATATATTGAACTCTATTAAGTGGCAGGCTTTTGTAGGTATTGGAAAGACTATACTGGAGACCGAGACACATTCCCTGTCCTCATGGAGCTTACAGCCCCGGGGGGAGGGAGTGACATAAGCAATCACAGGTGAGGCGAGCACTCGGAGGGGAAGAGCCTCAGCTCACACTGCTCGGTTTTGTAACACTGTTTTCCCCCTGCAGTTTGATTCCGGGGCAGTGATCCACCTCCTGGGGGCCATCAGCCTTGACCAGGCAGGGGGGCTGCAGCCTCCAAAGCTGGAGGCTCTGGACAACATGATGGAGGTCAGCTCAGCCTCACCTGCCCCAAGGCCCAAAGGGAAGGAAAGGCCCGGGGCCCAGTGCCCCGCTGGGTGTCAGGTACAGAAGAGATTCTTTACATAGATGATGTCACTTAATCCTATTGAGAGACACCTTCATACCCGACTCACAGAGATGCCACTGCAGCCCCGAGAGATGCTGTGGCTTGCCCATGGTCACACAGAATGCAGCAGCCAGGGGGTTAGACCACCACCTGTCCGGCCAGCCTGGGGGTCTGTGCACACTTCCTGCCGCGAGGTGGGGGGCTGGGCCTCCAGTGCATTTGGACAGGGAGCAGTCACCCACTTTTGTTCCTGGCAATCCTCTAGTGGCCACCCTCAGGAGGGACAGCATGGGGCTCTGGTGGCCTCTCTGACCCCTTCCACCACCTGGGAGTGGCTCCCTGACCCTCGGGGACCTTACTTCTTCTTCACATACTCTTTCTCTTGAAGGAGGGGCTTCCTCTTCAGGAGGACCATGCTGAGTGTCCAGGAGTGAGTGCTTCCACTTCTGTCACATGGTCTCCTTTTCTGGAACGTGGGCCAGGGAGAATATGGGAACCAGGGTGTGGCTGGGGGAAGCAGTGTCCCTGTGGGGCCTAGAGGCTGGACCCAGAGATGTGGCCTCAGTTCCTTACCCCTCCCCGACAGTGTGGCCCAGTGGAGGCTGAAGAGGAGGAGCTCAGTGAACAAGATTGGGGAGAAGACCCAGGTGAGGGGCCGTGGAGGGTGACCTCAGCTTTCACCTGTCTTCTGGGGAATGGTGGGGACTGCAGGGGGTTCGTGCCCAGCAGGCTGCGGGACACAGGATATGTCTTCTCTCCTTCGCACTCCCCTCCAATCAACTTGTAGTCCTTCCCCTATGAGATGGTCCTTTCTCCAGGGCAACTCTCAGACAGATGGGGGGGCTAGGTCCCTGAGAGTGGAACTGCTCCGTTGCCTGCATAAGCCCCTCAGCATGGAGTCACTGCCTCCCCTTACCCCTGAGCATCCCCTGGACCTGTGACCCTTTTTCGCACAGTTCCGCTTCCACTCCAAAAGGAGAAGCTACCCCTGGATATTGGGATACGAGATACTGCAATCCGTGTCATGCAGAACATGCTGTGGAGTCGGTAAAGCCTTATTCCCCAGTTACCTGACATCCCCGACATCCCGATGGGCTACCATCACCTCCCTGGGCCGTGTCATATTCTAGGGGCTTCTCTGTGTATGATTAACCCATTTAGCCGTGAGGTCACTTGCCCACACAAAGAGTGAGAAGAGAGCTGAAATTTGACCCTGGGTCTCTCTGGCTTCAAGGTCATGCTTTCCCATTAAGTGGCTGCAGCTCTCAGCATTCGCTCAGGTCCTCACAGATGTCACCCGCAGCAAATGTGTCCAGACACAGTGAGACTCCATAGTGGGAGCATCTCAGAGATCTGAGCCCAGAGCTGTCATTTACCAATGGTGAGACCAAGGTCCAGAGAGGGCAGGACTTTGCAAAAGCCACCCAGCGAGTCAGCGGCAGATTCAAGGCTGTAACGAAGGCTAAGGCTCTGACCTCTGCCTTGGCTAATGCCTTACCTTCCTCCAGGCTTCCTCCCCTTTTTACATTCCTCAGTTCCACTGGCCAGGGATGGAACGTGAGCTGAGCAGTCAGGCCTTGCTTTACCACTAATCAGGTGTCCTCCAGCAAGGCAGCAATCTTCTCTGAGTCTCGGTTCCTCCTTCTGCAAATGGAGAACAATAATACTCCTCAGAGTCGGGGTGAGAATAAATAGGTTCATGTAGAAACATGCCCAGATCCTGCTTCCCACCCACCCCCACCTCTCTCCCTCCTGGGCTGAGTGCCTGGATAACCTCACCATGCAGTGCCAAGGCCCTGCCCTTGCCCCCCACAGCCTTCGGAAGCTTCCGGACCTGGTGCTGAGTGAGGAGGTGGTGGAGGGCATCGGTGCTGGCATTGAGGCAGCTCTCTTCGACCTGACACAAGCCACCAACTGCCACTACAAGAACAAGTACCGCAGCCTGCTGTTCAACCTGCGTGACCCCAGGAACCACGTGAGTGGGACTTTTGGCTGGGCCAGGCCCCTCTCAGAGGCACCAAGCCCTGGCAGGATGTCAGGGTGGCGGCTCTCAGAGCAATGTGGTACAGCCCCTGTCCCCCCGCAGGACCTGTTTCTCAAAGTGGTTCATGGAGAGGTCACCCCCCATGGCCTGGTGCGGATGAACTCATTTCAGCTGGCCCCCCAAGAGCTGGCTCGCTGGCGGGACCAGGAGGAGAAACGGGTGAGCTGCTGGGTGAGGTCAGGATAGGTGACAGGACATGGGGGGAGTGGGTGGGGAGGGGTTACCTGAATATGGAGCGGGAAGAGAGAGCAGAGTGAGGAGGAAAGTGGGAGACTTGGGGAGTACAGACAGAAATATAGAAACGAGATGAAAAGAAAGAGCGGGCAGACACGGAGTCAGTGAGACTCCACCAAGTAAAATTAGGAAAAGAGGCAGAAATGAAAGGGAACAGGGATGGAGAGCTTAGTAGAGGACGGACGCTCCCGAGAGGGGATGTCTTCCACTTGCTTTTCTGGGGAGCTGGGCTTGGGAGGGGGGACTGGGGATGACGGTCTGGACCCTGGAGTCCATGACCGTCATCCACCGTCCATGGGGAATAGACCCCCTGGGGTGCCTCTGTTCCCATTCCAACCTCAGAAGCTCCTGAAAAGGCTGGGAGTCTTCCTGGTGCCCCAGGCTGGGTGAGGGACCCCACCACCTCCAAGGGACCCCGCTACCCCCACACTTCACAGTTACATCCCCATGTACCCTGTGTTCATGGGTCTCCCCCTACCTGGGACCTGTTCAGGGGCACTGAGCTGGCTTTGGGAATGTTTGTGTAGTGGTTTCTGTGTCCCACTGAGAGAGGGGAGGGCTGATCTAGGGGGCTAGTGGGATGGAGTGGGTGCCAAGGCTTCTGTTCTGGTAGACACTGGTGTTCACTGATTAGAATTAATTACTAGAATCCATTAAGTGAATCTGTCTGCTATAGGCTGAACTTTTATCCAAGCACTGTGGGGGGCCAGGGAGCAGGAGCAGCTGCATAATTCGTGTGGTCAGTGCTAAATGAAAATGCAGGGCACTTTGTTCAACAACTATTAAGAATTTCAAGGTGACGGCAGCATTAAGCATGGGGCCCGTCTAATCAGAGCCCTGTGCGGCTGCACCAGAGCCCATGCCCGTGAAGCCAGCACGGCCAGGGAGGATAGGACCTCTGTCCTCCAGAGGTGGTTACAAAGGGAAAGACAGGCTTTCAGGAAACATTTCAGATAGGATGACATTGATCAGTAATAAGAATCACAAGTAGCCTTTACTATGAGCCAGGCTCCAGGCTAAGCACTCTACGTTTCCTGTTTAATATAATTGCTCTTAATTTAATTCCTAGAGAACAGATCAACTGAGGCTTAGAACAGTAAAGCGCCTACCCAAGGCCACTCTACCATGTGGGTCTTCTTAATGGCCCAGCTGGCCTTCCAGAGCCTGCACTCTTCCCAGGATGGGGGGTGGGGTAGAGTTGGAAGCAGAATTGACTTGTGGGTAAAGGTGAAGTTCAAGGTTTCCTGGAGGAGGCAGAGCTTGTGTTGGAGGGTGAATGAGTGGAATAGGGAGAGGTAGGGCTGAGGGTAGAGGCTTTCCAGGTGAAGGGAATGGCAGCAGCAAAAGTGTGGGGGAAGGGAAAGGGCAGGCATGGAAGAGGACCACAGGAGAGAGGCTTCTGTGGAGGACAGTGGGCACTTGGGTTCTCGGCGGCCAGAGACCCCCGAAACTGGCTGAGCCTCGGCTGCTCCACCCTACCAGGGCCTGGAGATCATTGAGCAGCAACAGAAGGAGTCTTGCAGCCTCCCGACCTCCAAACTGACCCACAAGGGTGAAGTTGAGATTCTACGGGATACAGACCAAATGCTAACCCTGGAGGGTCTGGTGGTAAGCGGGGACCTGACCTGGTGCCAGGCAGGGTCCGTGCCCAGGGATCCCACTCCTTACTTCACCAACTGTGTTGTCTTGGGCAAACCACCTGACTACTCTGCGGCCCACAGTCTTCATTGTGAAGCCGGGTAATGACCTAACACTCAGGGTCCAGATGAGCATGGTGCAAGACAGTGGCCGGCACAGGGCCTGCCAGCTGCTTCTCAGTGCTGGTCCCCCTCCTTCTGGCCTAAGCCCAAGGGACCCCATGTAAGTGGTCCTAGAGCCACAGTTCCCCCCAGATTGCAGACCTTCCGATCGGATACCCAGTTGGGAAGCAGGAGGGTCACATTGTTTGAGGTAGTGTCTTTGTGCATGTAAGAAATAGAGACCCCCTCTAGTCAACAGAAGGATGTAGGGGTGCTCCAGGCAGGGAACCGCCAGATGGCAGGGCAGCTGGTGCAGAGGGTCCTCTCACCGCTGGGGATCTGCCCTGACCTCTTGTCTGCCGGGCTCCCTCCTCCTCCTTGGCCCCTCCCTCTCACACATGGCCTGGCAAGGTGCTCAGCAGCCCTCCCGTCAATGAACCCATCAGCCTACGCCCTGCGGCCGTCAGAACTCTCCTGTGGCTCCCTTCAGTCACTCTCAGAAGGCGGCTCTGGCTTTTGTAGGGTGTTCTGTGGGTCAGATGTTCACCCCAGTCTCAGCTGTGTGCCTAGGATGGGGAGTGCAGGGAAGGCCCCTTGAGCCGTGTTCAGTGGAGAAATGGCAGTGAACACAACAGACAAACATCCCTGCTCCCTCCAACCCATATCCAGGCCAACGGGCAGAGCTGCTGCCTGTGCAGAGAGGAGCCCTCAGGGGTGTGGCTGCTCCCCAGCCAAAAGCAATCCGTATTCCCTGCATAGGTGGGTGTAAGTCGGGGGTGGGGTGGGGGAGGAGCTTGGAAGACCTGGAGAGCAGAGAGAGGAAGAGCAAGGCCGTGGCAGAGTCGGAGAGGGAAAATAACACCACGATCTTTACTCCTTATTGAAACACCTACTGTGTGTGCCTTTTACAAACAATGCCTCATTCACATCATCACCTATGAGGTAGGTGATGCCAGTTTCCTGGGTGAGGAATGTGAAGCCATTTGCCCAAAGTCAGCTAGTTAGCGGAGGGGCAGCCGAGATTCGAAGCCGGGCTGTCTGACTTCAGAGCCTGAGCCTTGGCTCTGTTCTGGAGGTGGTTCACAGGGACAAGAGCAGGGTTCTAAAGACCTTGAATCTCCCTAAAGCAATGCTTATTTTGTGTTTAAAGCTGCTTCTCTTATGAGGAAGAAAGGTGATTTGGCAATGGGCATCAAGGCTCTTAAGAATATTCATTCTCCCTGATTCTGTCATCTGCTTCTGAGAGCTTGTTTCTAAGGAGATAATTGAAAGTTTAGGAAAATACTTTCTGCATAGTACCATTTGTAACAGTGAGAACCTGGGAATGAGCCAGTCATCTAGCAACCAAGGTGATGTGTACACACTGCCACCCACCCCACCCGTGTCATAGCTACAGGGCCTATGTAACATGGCAAATGCCTCCTGCTATAATTCGTGGACAAAATGAGATACAGGCATACTTTGTTTCATTACTTTATTGCACTTCACAAATATTGCTTTACTCATTTATGTATTTATTTTTTGCAAATTGAAGGCTGGTGGCCACCTTGTGTCAAGTGAGTCTGTTGGCACAATTTTTCCAACAGGCTCAGATGATGGCTAGGATTTTTAACAGTAAAGTAGTTTTTTGTTTTATTTGGGGGAATGTAAAATTTATTTTGGGGACACTAAGATACATGAGCATATTGTCTTCCCATATTTCATAGTTGGCTCTCTTTTTTAAAAAAATACTTATTGAATTTATTGGGGTGACATTGGTTAATAAAATTATATGGGTTTTGAGTGTGCAATTCTATAATACATCATCTGTATATTGTACTGTGTGTTCACCACAATAAAGTATTTTTAATTAAGGTATGTACATGTTTAATACATAAGGCTACTGAACACCTAATAGACTACAGAACAGTGTAAACATAACTTTTATATGCACTGGGAAACCAAAACACCCATCCGACTCACTGTGTTGCAATATTCGCTTTATTGTGGAGGCCTGGGACCGAACCCACAATATCTCCGAGGTACGCCTGTGCGGTTGAATATTTGATCCTATAGCTATTTTAGTGAAAGGATCCCTAAAACCTGTGTATCAAAAAACTATTCTAAAGGAATATCCAGAACATCAATAGTTGCCTCCGAGGACAAGGGGTGATTTTTTCTTTTTAATTTTTGAATTTTCTGTGCTTTCCAAATTTTCTTTAACAAGGTCACAGTACTTTTGCAATAAAAGAACATACTATTTGGAAAAATAAAACCACATCCCTGAGGCCTTCTGCTCACGGAGCGCTCCTGACTTCCCCAGCTGCCTTTCCAGTCCACCCCCTCTCCTCCTGTGCCTCCCAGGAACCCATGGTGTCCATCGACTGCAGCCCACTGGCCCTGCCTGCCACGTCAGAGTACCCCACGGAGCAGCAGAGAGACCCCGCAGAGCAGCAGGACGACCCCACACAGCAGCATGAGCACCACTTCTTAGACCTCAGCTGCCACACCTGCAAGGGTTGTAGGAGACACAGGAAGGGCCCGGGGTGCGGGTGGGGAGGGTAGGCTGGAGCCGAATGTGGGGTTTATAGTAACAGGGATGCGTGGCCTGGGAAGAAGGTGGCAGGGTGGGGAAAGCCCTGAGCTGGCTTCATCCTAGCCGCCTGCTTCTGTTTAAGTTCTTGCCTCTGCTGTTTGCAGACTGGAAGTCCTCATGTGAGCCACCAGGCTTCTCCAAGGTCAACAGAAGGGTGGGGGATAATGTCTTCCAGAGAGCCCCAAGCCCAGCCTCTGTGTCCTCTCCAGAGATGCCCCAGCTCGGGGAGAAACCTTCCACGGAGCCCCAGGACAGGTGTGGAGCTAGGGGCAGGGAGGTGGAGAAAGCTATCTTCTGGGTCAGCAGACACAGCATGGGCTTTTCTTTCTATGGGACCTTGGACAAATCTTACCTCTTCTGTGGGTATCAGTTTCCCCATTTGTGCAGTGGATCCAATCATTCAGGCCTGCTGGTTTCTCCTGGCATAGGCCATGCTTGGTTCCACTGTGAGGACACAGGATCTTCTTTGAAAAGTAAGGAGATGCTGGGGGAAGCCTTCCTGACCTGATCTGCCTGGCCCTGTCTCTCTGTCCCTCCCTCTAGGCTCCAGATGCTTGCTGGGCCAACGAAGGCCCTGTCCAGCCAGCCACCCTGGGAGGGGGCTCTGCACATGTTCTCCATCAAGCCGTTCCGGGTCAAGGCCCAGCTGGTCTCAGGACTCAGCTGTCGGCTCATCACGGTACCACCGCTCTATTTGTCAGGGAGTCCCTCACACACTGACCAGCCCAGTCAGCTCACACTCTCATTCAGTCTGTTTGTTCATTCATTCACTCTCTCACTCACTCACTCACTCATTCTGAGATTCTCCCTGTGCCTGGCTCTGTAATACACATGGGGACAAATGAGATGCCAGCCCTGCTCCTGCAGACACACATGGGCAAAGCACCCAAGGCATAAAACAAGAAGGACCCAGGAGAGGGGTCTGTGCCCTCCTGCCCAGAGGAGATTTTAGGAGTGATTGTTAAGTGACTAATGATCAGCTAAAGTGTGGGATGACAGCAGGAGGTTAGAGCAGTCAGTGAGGGGCTATGACAAGCTGTGGGATTCCAAGGGTAATTAGGGCTTCCTGGGCAACCACTTGGGGTCCTGATAGACAGCATGCCCATCCTCTTTGCCACAACCGGTGGCCTTCAAGTAGCTGGTATTTAGTCTGCCCTAAGTGGATACGAAGTTGGCGGGGGGACGCGGGGGGCTGACAGGCCGCGCTACCCGCCCTCAGGCCCTGCCCGAGGTGATCTGCTCAGCAGGCTGCATCCCTCCCAGCACCATCTGGGACCTTCTGACCAGCTTCTACCCAGCCAAGGCCAAGGTAACTGCCCACCCTTGGGCACCACCTCCTCTGCTAGCACCGTACCCCCAGCTCTGCACGTGCCCCCTCCCTCCCTCTGGAACAGAGGCCTGGCGTAGGATAATGGGGTCGAGTTCACACTGTAACTACAGGCTTACTGTGTGACCCTGGGCAAGTCCCCCCGTTTCCTTCTCTGGAAAAGGCGGCACACTTTCTCACAGGGGCTTAGATGAGAGCAGGGGTGTTCGCAGGAGTGAAGGATGACTCCTCCTGAAGCAGCTCTCTTTCCTATAACTGCAGGACATCTGTGTGGTCAGACTGTGCCCACAGGGGGCTCGGGACACCCAGAACTGCCGCCTGCTTTACTCCTACCTCAACAATAAGCAGTGCCATGTCCTGGCAGCTGTGGAACACGTGACCATGGTCCTGCTGCCCCTGCCTGCCTTCCAGCCCCTGCCCACCAGACTGCGCTCTCTTGGAGGCCCCGGTGAGTGCCCTGATGCCCATGCCAGACTCTGCCTCCCCTCACATGGTGACCGGATGGGGCATTGTTGACACAGTCACCCGTGTCTCCCTGAAGGCAGGCATGTCTCAGAAGAGAACTCCTGAGATAGGAAAATGTGATAACAATAACAGTAGCTCACAGTTGTATATTGCTTACTACATGGCATACGGTCTTCTAAAACCTTACTTAATAGTAATTCACTCAGTCCTCAGAATAACCCTAGCGGGATGGTACTGTTAGTTTCTTCGTTTCACAGATGAAGAAACTGAGGTACGGTCAAACCATCCATGCCTGCCTTCAGCCAGGTGAACCCTTTCCCGCCCTGAGAGCAAATCTTCCGAGACGGGTTTGCCCTTCCACATGCTTTGGGCCCCCATCTCACTGCTGGAAAGCTCTTCTTGGGGTCTGGCCCCCAGACCGCCTGCCACATCCAGCATGCAGCTGCTTCAGGGCTATGCATGCTTTCCTACCAGGCCTTTGGTTTCTCCCCTCCTCTTTCCCCAGGCCTGGAAACCACTCACTCCAGCCTGCTGCTGGCTGTGCTGTTCCCCAAGGCAGGGCTTCCAGACACAGCAGAGTTCAGCCCCTTGCTGGGGAAGGTTCGCAAGAGGGTCTCCTTCAACAAAAAAGTGGAGATGAGATGCTACCAGAAGAAGGACGAGAGGCTGGGTGTGGCCCGGAAGGGATCCCCTCCCCCAGGGGGTGCCCTTCAGCAAAGCCAGGGCAAAGGCAGCCTGGCTCCAAAGGGAATTTGTGCTTGGCAGAGGCCCTCTAGAGGCAGGGGTAGACTACGGGAAGAACCTGAGACCTGGCAGAGTCCTGGGCAAGGGCAGGGGCCCACGAGACCAGGCTGGTGCCAGTCCTGGCCCCCCTGTTCAGCGGCGCCAGCTGGTCATGGCCAGCACCTCCATAGGGCTTCCTGTCCTCAACAAGCCTTGCTGCAGCATCTTGAATGCCTGGTGACTATGAGCCACCAGCTCCAGGCCTCCCTGAGATCCCCAGGCCGGGAGCTCCTTTCCCAGTCCCCTGCAGCCTGTGGAATTCTTGGCCTCTTTGGCCAGCTTCCTGCACCTCCAGAGCCCCCTGGCCCAGCCCCTGACTGCTCTTCGGGACCTACAGATGGAGCTGGCTCTTAAGTGTCCTCTCTGTAAAGAAACATGACCATCCTTACCCACGAGAAGAGGGGTTTTGATTCCCTCACCAGTGCTGGCCCCTGAACTGTTCCAGGGAGGGACAAGGGCAGAGGAAGGGAGGGCCAGCTCAATCCACCTGCCCCTTTTGAGTTTCCTGTTCTGCAAGCTGCTTGGCGTTGAATTTTGGTTCAATAAAGATTTTGACAAAGTTGAGGCTGCATGCATCTGCTGGCTGGGCCGGGGAGACCTTGGGCCTGGTGTGGCGTGGGTTGGGGTGAGTGTGTCTGGGAGTCTTTAGTGCACAGGTGTAGTAGCAAAGCTAAAATGGCAGGATGGAGGGGGCAACCTTGCCAGTTGCTTGTCTGAGGTTTGTAACCATCACTTTGTACCAGGTCACAGCTGTTGCCATGGTGGGCTCTGGAAGCATTTTGCAAGCGTTCTGAACTAGGAGGAAGAAGAGGTAATGGGAGAGAAGGCAGGACTAAGGTGGGGAGAGAGAGAGAATGAGGCTTTTGAAGGGGCATAGGCATGTACAGATTGTTAGGGAGAAATGGGAGAGCAAGTTGCAATGCTGTTAAAAATTTTCAGTTACCAGGAGTTTTTTCCTCTGAATAGTTGGGGTGGAGGTGGGACCACCGTAGTCCCCCTGTGTCTCTGTGTGCGTCAGTCTGTGAGCATGTGTGTGTGGGTGTCTGTTGAGGAAGCTGGGAGATCCACAGAGGATGACTCCCCTCCCGTATCTCTTGCCAGCTTCCAGACACTGGGACTGGAGAAAGCCGAGGGTCTTGGCCTGGCAGTTGGACATTCAGACTGGTGTTAGGGTTGGATGGTGCTGCTTTGCCTGGCGCCTGGAGTGAGCTACTAACAGCAGCTACAATTGTAAAGCATAGCAGTGTGGGGTACCTTGGGTGAACTGAGTCTGGGGTATGACCTGCAGACCAGCTGCCCTTGGCTGACTGACCCACACGGGTAAGCAGGGCCTGGCTTGGAGAACTACTGACAAGACCCCACCCTTCAACCGGGCCTAAAGGGGTGTACCTCTACCCGCCCCTTCTCGAAGACTACCTGTGTACCAGCCCCACCCTGGACCATGCTGGACTGGGAAGAATGGGGTGTGCGTTTTGGGGGGGAGTCCCAGTTCTCGGGCCCCATGATCTGTGCTACTGCCCTACCCGCGGACGACAGCAGAGGGGGCCCTCGGCCTTGGGATGTAGGTCAGGGCTGGCACGACCGGAGGCTGAGCTGGGAGTGGGGCGAGGTGTGGGATTTTAGCCAAAGGGATTGGAAGCGGGGCAGGGTTGGGGTGCGGGGTGGAATAGAGAGAAGAGAAATGACAGATGAACCAGCGGAGGGGTCTGGGCTCCTTCGGGAACTTTTCGGGCCCGAGCAGCTTGTGAGCGCCACAGTCTCTGTGCTGTATGTAAATGACACAAATTACTATGCAACCTACAGCTCTATTCCGAGTCGGCAATTTGGGTCATTTTCCTAACGCAGTTGAAGCTGGAGGAGTTGGAGCAGAAGACGGCTGTGCACCGCCTCCTCCGAGGTGCAAGGCCTCGGAGCTGAGAGCATTTGCTGCCTTCCCAGGACATTCAGGAAAGAACAAGCTTTGTACTCTGGGCTGGGATTTCCTTTCAGTTTTCCCCTCTGCGAGGAGACAGCTATAAGTGGGCCCCGAAATCCCGCAGTCTGCTTCGAGGCTGGGTCTGGTCAACATGACGCCCATCCACCTTTTGGACCTAGCCAACAAACCACTGGTCTTTGGGCAGAGGAGGCCAGGACAGTGGACTAGGCGAGCTGTTGCTAAGGGGCGAGGCCGAGGGTTGCTAGCCTCGGTGGATGTTGCTAGGCAACGCTGGGCGGGGCTCACGTTGCTAGGCCGGAGTAGGAGTCACCAGGTTGTGGAAGGGCTACGAAACTCCCCTCGGTTTTAGTGGAAGGCGCCCCACGACGCTGCTCTCGCCGCGACTTTCTCCAGGCATCAGCTTCACCGGCTGGACGCCGGCTCTGCCGGACCTTCCGGTTCACACACTCCGCGACTCCGTGATGCCTTGGGCTTTGAGCGAGGAACCCTGGGTCTTTTTGCACATGTCTTTGCGATTGCTTGTGCAGCGAGGTGGGAGGGGCTGTCATTTTGGGTTTCCATAGCAACTTCTGGGTCACCCCATTGCTTCGAAAGGTTTGAGCTGTTGCTTGTGCAAATTTACATATATCTGCATGTCATTAACATAGAGGCGGGGCCGGAACTTGTTTGGGCAACTATCCCTTTGCTGCTTATCCCGCCGGCTGGGCACGTGGGCTGCGCATGCGTGAGCGTTTTTCTTATTATGTTTCCAGACTTGGGTTGGGAGGGTAAAATGTAATAGCGACCACTGGTTCCCGGCCCTGGTCACCTTATTGAACCATTAGCATGAATCCGTCCAAGTACCCCTGACCAAAGATAACCAGCCCCCCAGGCAATGGTTGGAATCCCAATTCTACCCTTTTCTGGCTGCGTGACCTTGGGCAAGTTTAGTTTCCCTCTCTGTGGCTCAATGTCCTTCCCTGTAAGAGGGATACTAATCCCTAGCTCATCAGGTTGTGTGAGGGTTGAGTGAGATGTGACTTTTGCGTACACTTATTGCTGTTTCTGGCACACAGCAGGCATCTGATGGTAGCTCCCTCCATTTCTCCATAGAGCCCAGCTCCTCTCAAAACCCAACTAAAGCAAATCAGCTTCCTTTGCAGCTGAAGACATGAACAACTAACATCAGCATGAACTCCCAGATGTCAGGGCAAACTGGATTTGAGACACAGGATGTGGACTGTTGGTTTGCTTGTCCTTCTCGGAGGTTGCAGACCAGGCTAGTGAAGCATGGACTTCCCGGCCCCATCCCCACCTCTTCACCACCACCACCACACGTGCATGCACTTAACACACTTATCTGTCTCTGGGGTCAGCTGTTTCTAGAAACCTTGCATTTATGTCTGGAGCTTGAGGCAGCTGCCACTGTGGCAGCTGAGGTCAAGAGGCTTAAAGACCAGAGCTAAGAAGGTGGTGATGGGGAAAGTAGCCTTCAGGTCTGAGATATCTGGGATGGAGCAGGGTCTAGGGGGAGGCAGAGGGCAGAAACTTTGCTTAAACACCCACATATCTGAGCCCTTTATCAGAGAGAATTGGGGGACCCTGGACTCACTCCCATGCCATTTCTGGGCCTCAGCGTCCCATCATGGACTATGGGGACTCTTGTGCTGTGACTTGGGGCAGGGGAACGCAGGGGTCAGCTCTGTATGGAGAACCTCTCACTGCTGCAGCCATGTATTAGTGCCACAGGGAGGTGGGGGCTGTGGAAGCAGAGGCTGATAGGGACCCCTCGAGGGTGGCTCGGATGGGGGAGCAGATCTCCTCCTGGACATTCTTACTCTTATTTGGACTCTGATTGTTCCGGATGGCCTCTTCAAAATCTGGGAAGTCCTTCCTGGGTCCGAGTTCATCTTCCTGCTCCGCCGGAATCTCCTTCGTCTTGTCCTCCTTTCTCCCAGTGTCTCTGTTATCTTTAACAGGCTCAACTGCCAGGATCAGAGGGGAGGTAGAGGAAGTGTTGGTCTCTTAGGTCTCAGTTAGGTCTGGATGATTAAAATAAATGAGGCTGGCTCCTGTCCTGGGTAGAAGAAGGTTGTTCATGATGAGAGGGAGTATAGGAGCTGGATTCTAATTGGCTGGCTGCCTTCTGGAAGGAAGGGGCCATACCATGTAATTGTCACTCTTACTGCTATGTGCTGGACTAGTTACTCTCTGCCTGTGCATGGCGGTGGGCCAACTCCTTCCCTGGTAGCCACCTGTGCTCCATAGGTAAGGGTTCCAGGGACAGGCTGAGAGCCTGGCAGTGTCCTGCTGGCCTGCTTTTGTCCCACTCTGGGGGCCAATTACGTCTCCATCTCTAGCGGTGCTGATTAACAGTTAATAAGGCAGTGAACACCTGCAGCTATGAAGGCGAATTAAGAGCAACAGTCGGCATAATACACAACCCGATAAGTGAGCAATTAGCAACCAGAGAAAGATTAATAGAAGCAATTATGTTCTACTCTGAGTTCTGTAAATACGACTGTCAATGGTTGAGGGATTCCGTGCAGTCCCACCTGGCCCCACCCCAGGCCACAGCCTCTGCCAGGAAGGGAGCCAGCCCAGCTAGATGACTTTCAGACCACAGAACCATAAACACATGAGAAATGCACATATATGCAAATGTGCACAGTCATATGTATACAGACATGCTCAGACAGCCCACAAGATGCAGCCATACAGATAAACAAATTCTCCATTGTCTTCCACACTCACATTCATGCAAATGGGTGCACACAGCTACATATAAGTCCTGCCAGAAATACACACAGACGTGCACAGAAAAATACCCACAATGTCACAAAGGGACATTTCCCTGTTTAACGCAGAGTTAGATCCACATAGACTGCCAGACACACAGTGACAGCCATATATATAAATTTGGACATGAAGACACACACAGCTACCTACTCATAAGGCCCCCTACGCATATGGCATCTGGCCTTCTTTAATGCCCACCTTACAAAGGGCCATCTGCAGTGGGTGAGCACTGCAGCAGACTGTCGGACTGAGAACTGGAGCGAGGGTGGTAGGGACAGAACATGTGCAAACACATATTAAAGCATATCT
Source organism: Mormoops blainvillei (assembly GCA_004026545.1). Classification (NCBI taxonomy): domain Eukaryota; kingdom Metazoa; phylum Chordata; class Mammalia; order Chiroptera; family Mormoopidae; genus Mormoops; species Mormoops blainvillei. The sequence continues at coordinate 102,388 of PVJD01005368.1, forward strand.
GTAGGCACGTCACTCTAAACGTATATGTCCTTGCAAGAGTGTTTTACATGTATAAGCATGTTCCTGTGTGTAAAGAGGCGTGTGCCTGTATATCTGTGTCCCTGAATGAATGTTTGTGTATCATGATGTGATGCTGTGCCAGTGCACATATCTGGGTAATTGTGTGACTGTCCTCTGAGTAGCTTTACATGTGACCAGCCTCTCTGCTGGGGTAAGTGAGCGGAGTGCCTCCAAGATGCTTCTCAGGGAGCCCGGGAGTTCCGAGGGTGCCTGGAAAGAGGGTCTTCCTCCTGGAGACAGGGCTTGAGGACAGTCAGGGATCCTCTAGGATTCCTTGGGCTACCCTGGTTTCCTTCACTGGGACTTCCAGCCCCTCTAGCGGGATTCAGTACTATGGGGCCTCACCCAGAGCGACAAACTGAAGACGATTTCTAAAGAAATGGACCTGGAGGTTAATCTCTCCCAGGAGAACGCCGAGGCAGGCATTCCCCGAGAATGGGCACCTTCCTTTCAAGGGCACAGCTCCTGCCCCCCTGGGCCTGAGACCTCCCTACTCCTGCCTCCGCCTCAGAGCTTCCACGGAAAACCCCCAGACCATGCACTTTACCTGCAGTCTGAGACATATACTGTCCTATACAGAAACCCCAGACCACCAGGAGACAGTCATGCAGACACAACAAACACAGACGGCCGTGAATACAAACACATAAAATCCTACCCACAGCTGTACCCAGGCCTAGCCACCCGTGCACAGTCTCACCACACACACAAACTCTCTCTCTCTCTCTTTCTTACACACACACACACACACCCCGGCACACGTACTGTGACACACATACACCTGGGCTCCTACATGTCCGTACTCCCATTACTCTTGAGATAAGCCTAGTGGGGTCCAAGCCTGCGGGCCCGGGCGGGCCTCCTGCGAGAGGGTCCCTCACCTTCCCCAACACTAGCCTGGCCAGATGGCTGAGGCGGCCAGGCCCCAGGAGAACTCTCCATCACCAGCTAACCCGCCAGCTGACAGGCGGGCGCACTGAGGCCTGGCTCTGTCAGAGGGGGCAGGGGTGTCAATAACGAGGTAATGAGGCTCACCAACATCCCCCCGCCCCACATCCTGATGCAGCAGCATGGCCCAGGGCCTCTTACTATTGGGCAGGAAGGAACTTCTGAGCAGGGACACACAGACAGGGACGCTCGGACTCCCATGGAGATATTCACACACACTCAGACTTCCACCGGACACAAAAGGACCCAGAGTCAGGCAGGTACTACCTCTCTGGCACTCACAGGCACCAGCCCCCCTCCCCAGGCATAAGCCCTCTCACCAATGCCAGGGCTGGCTTCGCAGAGCGCCCAGCCAGGCCCTTCGCCCCCCTCTCTGCCTCCCACTATCTAATGAAGACAAACAGAAAACGGTTCTGTGGTTCAGGGAAATAGATCAGAGGATCCTCAAAGGCAAAACATCCGCTGGTCAGCCTTCTGTTGGACTTTTATTTATTCAATCTTTGTTAGTCATGCATTCATTCATTCATTCGACCAACAATAAGGACATTAAACAAATCATTACATTCGGTTCAACAACCTGGCTGCCCTGCTGGCATCCTGGCCTGGGACTGCAGTGACTGGGGAAGGAGGAAAGGGGGGGCGGGGCTCCGACGGAGGAGGGGAAGGGAGCAGAGGGTCTGTCCCCATTCCCTACCTTTTCCTCAGTCTCTCAAAGCCAAAGAAAAGGTGCTTCTTCCGCAGCAGGCAGGAAGAGAGCCAAATCCCAAAATAATAAGTAATAATAGCACCCCTCGTACTCTGTGCGGGCACTGTTCTCAGTGCTTAACATGAACGAACTCAGTTCATTCTCATAACAACTCTATGAGACAGCTACTATTTTCCCTACTTGGGGACACAGGGAGGTTAAGTAACTTGCTCAAGGTCATAGCCTGTCAGAGCCAACCCAAATGTTTAAAGAGCCTAGGGCAGGAAGACAAAAGGAGCCCCTAGGCCACCCCTGCACTCCGCCACCCCACCCCTCCTGCCCCTCGCTTTCCATCCTTCCACCCCTGGACTCCAGGGGGCTGCATTAAGGGCCTCCTACGCAGGCGTATGGATGCCCCAACACTTGAGTTTCTGCTTGGTCCACACTCCTGGCAAACAGCCACCCTTCTGCCACACTTAGAGCTTAAGGAGAAAGGACGTGGGAAAGAGGCCACCCAGGCCCTGGCAGCAGGCCCTGGGCTGTTTGTGCAGGGAATTCCAGGGTCCTGGGCTGGGGTATGGCCCGGAAGGGGGCTGGAGCTCCAGGTGAGCACAACCCCGTGAACCCCATGCAGAAGAGGGCCAAAGTGGTGCCATCTAAAGTGGGCGGCCCAGGTCAGGTTCCTGGATTGCCCAGGGCTGAGGGTATTAGCGCTAATAAGTGGCAGACCCAGGATATGATCCCAGGCTCTCTGGCTGGAGCCAGCTCTTAACCAGACTTGGGAATGCCGAGGGGTTCAGGGGCTGGCGGGGGCAGCAGTTGCTGAGTTTGACTTCCCCACCCCCACTCTGCCCTTACCACTTTCAGGCGGCTCCCACCCATGGCAATTCTCTTTTCTCCAGCTCCATCCAGGTGCCAGGGCTTGTCAGCCCTCTTACCCAATTCCCTCTGGCATCCCTGCCCCTGATGTACCAGGGATCGGGGGAGAAGTGGAGGCTCCTTGGATTTAACGGGGGCCACAACTGTCAACACATCCAGCTCCTTGCCTCTGTTTCCCTCCCTCAGGATCCCGTTCCATCGGCCTCCAGAGGCTTTTTCACCCAATTACCCAAGCTAGGAATTTTGATCTCTGGTGCCAGCCAGGCCCTTGTTATGCAAATATAGGCAAATGAGATGCAAACAGAGCAGTCCCAGATTAACAGAGAAATCCCCAGCAGCTGGAGGAGTCGCCATCAAGTCAGCTTGCTTGCGGAGCTTCCCGGATTCCCCCTCCTCCAGTCTCTGTCTGCCTGGACTGTCTACCAGGGGTGTCCAGCCCGCGGCCTGCGGGCCCCATGCAGCTCAGGATGGCTATGAATGCGGCCCAACGCAAAATCGCAAATTTACTTAAAACATTTTGAGATTTTTTTATGATTATGTGTTGCAACGTATTTAATGTGTGGCCCAAGACAACTCCTCTTCTTCCAGTGTGGCCCAGAGACGCCGAAAGGTTGGACACCCCTGGTAGTCCTCCTCTCTTTACGGCCACTCTTCTGCCAGCTCCCCTGCCCCCAAGAGCTATCTGCTCAGACATAGGGAGGGTCTGGACAATGGGGGACACCAAGGCCCAGGCCCTCCTCCAACCTTCTAGCTTGAGGTCTCTGCCCTCACCCCCATTTTTAAGAGACCAAGGCAAGGGTGGAGGTTACAGTGGGGGTGGGGGGCGGCGGTGGTTGGAGGGGCTGGGAAAGAGGGAGAACTCAGTTTTACCCTGTAGAAAGGGAATTCAGACAAACACACATACTCACAGGCACAAGAATTGTGAGGGTGAGTCTCCGCTGAGATGCACACATGTATACACTCAGACACAAGCCTCACACACACCACCACACAAATCTGGCAAAGCCCCCCCTTCTCCCAATACATCATCAATGAAGCCACAGACATCAACAGGCTGCAGTGGGAGGGCAGTCTGGGTCCTCATTCCTGGGGCCTGGAGGGCAGAAGGTACTGCTGGTAGAAGGACCCTGGGACTGTGTGGAGACAGAGGGAGTAGAAGATTCTGCTCCTTCCAGGACATGACTCCGAGGAAGAAGACTGGAGCCTGGACATGGGCAGTGCCCACCCAAACCCCGGGGGGCAGGGCTTGAGGCTGTTGTCTACGCCCTCAAGTACGGCCTGGGGGGTCTGGCCCACTGGCTGCCCCAACCAGCCCAGGCCCAACTTCTAAAAATAAAAGTAGAGAACCTAAGCCCCTGGTTGGTTCTGCAGAAGCCTGTTGCCTTAGCAACCCCTTCTCAGAAGCCTCCCTCCTTGGCTGCTGGCTGCCCCATTTGGCTGCTGGTCCCTGTGCTAGTCCCCTAGGCTGGCCCCTCTGCCAGCCCTCAGTCCTGTCCTCCTGGGAAGCAGAAGTGGGTGTGGGGCTAGGGGCGGAGCAGCCAGGAGGACCTTGCGGGAGCCCCCGAGCACAATGGCCTGAGTGCGAGACTGGTGTGGGACTAGCTGTGCTAGAGACTGTCTCACTGTGTGTGGCAGGGCCTGTGTCTGACAGCCTACAGCAGGCTGCGTCTCTGTGTACATCTTAGCCTGTGACTCGATGCTCAGAGTCCCCATGGACGACTGTGCTCGAACAGTGCTCGCTCTCTGTGGATCCAGGTCCATGTGTGAGTGTCTATCTGCATCCTGAGGGAAGACCTAGCTCTGGCCTTTCTCTGCCTGCCCCTGCGCGTGCCCGTTCTCCCTGCTCCCGGTGGGTTTTCCCCCAACCCTGTCCACTGCTACTTTCCGGAGCTACAGGCTGGGAGTACAGAGGACAGGCATGCCCAGGGTGAGCCAGAGGTCAAGTGTGGTGACTGGGCCAAGGTCAGCTTCTTCCAGGGTCTGCAGCCAAATGTTAGGTAAGCCCCGAGTCTGCCTTTGGGAGAGGGCTAAGGGGGGAAAATCGCACCCCTGAAACTGCAATCTAAATCTCCCAGTTTGTGCACCTGCATGTAAATATGCTCTAGTCACTGTCAGAGGTGGAGACCCCCTCCCCCACCCAGACTCCCCTCTCCAATTAATCACCAAATCCTGTCAAGTCTCCTCCTAATCACTGCTCCAGCTGGCCCCTCCTCTCTGCCACCACTGCCCAGCGCAGGCCAACCCTCTGTCTCACCCAGATGTGGCAGTCCCCTAACGCTTTCGCCGGGGTCCTGGGCTCCGCTTCTTGCCTCACGTCATCTCCTGTGCCCCTATCCCCTCTCCATTCTGTGGCCAGAATGACCTTCCTAAAACGTAACTTGGATCGTGTGACATCTGCTTTGGACCTTTAACATTCCACTTTGTTCTCGGGGCAAAGCACTAGCTCCTCAGCCTGGCCTTCCAGTCTGCTCTACTCAGCCCCGGGTATACCTGTTGCCTTTCACCCAGCCACACAAGCTACTGCGAACTTCCAGAAGAGGTCAGAATCTCTGTTGCCTCTGTGCCTTTCACACCTACTGTTTCCTAGACTAGAACCAATCCTCCTTTGGATAAAGCTTACTCATTCTGAGTCTCAGCACAGGCTTCAGCTCCACCATGAAGCCTTTCTTGACTGCCCCCAGGCTGGGTTAGGAGCCACTGTGTTCTCAAGACATCTTGGGATATGCCCCCGTCCCCCTGCTAACACACACACAAACATACACACACATTACATGCATTTCTAATGGCTTTTTCCTAAAAAATTTGTAGAAAATTTAGAAGAAACAGAAAAGTATTAATTGAAACAAACAAAAAATCACCCATAATCCCCTCAGATTAACTCTAAATTTATTTCCTTCTAGACTTTCTTTAATTAAATGGGTTAAATATTTTCTTCATATAATTAAGAACATCCTATATATATAGTTTTGTTTCCTGTTTTGTTTCATTTATGATTATACAGTGAGCATTTTCCCAGGTTATTCAAAATTCTTCAAGAACATGACTTCTTATGGTTACATAATATTCTTATATATGGATACAGCATAATTTATTTAACCAAACCTCTATTACTGGACATTTATGTTGGCTTTGATTTTCCAGTTATAAATAATGAAAATAAACATCCTTACATATGGTTCTTTTTTGCTGTCTTTGGCTATTTCTTGGATTGAACTCCTAAAAGGAGATTAACAGGACCGAGGGTTCAGTGTATTTTTAAAGCTCTTGACACCATGGCCCAGTGGCTTTCCAGCAAAATTGTTTTAATTTACCCGTCCATCAGTGGATCCAAGGGTGCCCCAGATTTCAGTTCTCACAAACACTGGTGCTGTCTTGAAAAAAAGCAAAACAAAGCTGTATTAATTTCAGTAGGCAAAACCACATCATATTGTTTTAATTTGCATGTCCTTTATTACTGGTGAGGATAAACCTTTTGCATCTCTTCTTCTGTTTCGTGCACAGATGACACTGAGCTATAATTATATTTTTACATCCTGCCTCTCTCACTGACCTCAGCTCTGCAGGGCAGAGCCTGTTTGGGTTTGATTCTCTGTATCCAAGCAGAGACAGAGGCTGTGTTTCCAGAGTATGGCATGGATGGAATTGAAGACTCTGTTTTCAACCTGAACTTTGACCTTGGGCAGACCTGGGGTCAAGCTGAGCTCTGAGACTTGAACTCATGAAAATTCCTTTGCCTTTTTGGGCCCGTTTCCTCGTATGTTAAGTGGGTTTGAGTGAGGATTAAACACAATGAAGAGTGCAAAGAGGTGTGTAAAGGGCTGTGAGCAAAGGCTACTGTTTGTGAACTGCTCACATTCAAGGAGTTGGTATTGCTGATAGAAAGGAATGTGCGGGAATGGTCAACTCCTCTCCCAGAGACAATGGGGTGCCCAGCTGCTTCCTGGTCTAGAGGTGGGCACGGAGCTCAGAGTAAAGGGTATGGCAAGGGCTGTAGCAGCGGACAGGCCTGAGTTCGGGTTCAGCTGAGACCAGGGTGCCTGTGTCCTTGTGTAAGTCTGAGAGGGGAACTGCTGGCTCTGTTTACATCTGCTAGGGCTTGTGTGCTGGGGCTGTTACCCACGCCCTTGCCTGCTATGGTTTAATCACAGTCAGTGGTGCCCACTGAACAGAGAGGGAGAGCACCTTTGCCCTGGTGGCACAGCATCGCTTCCTGAGATTGGCCCTCTGCCACGGGAGGCATCTTGGAGACAAATCATGGTTGGGGGGTGCCCTCTCCCATTCTGGCTCAGGACATGTTCCAAGACAGACACGCATAATTTCTCTGCACATTACCGGCCTAATGATATTGTCATTTGGAGTCTGGAAATGAGGAGAAATCGGCTTTTTCTTGGTAATTATCGTGAGTGATGGGCCTTAAGATGGAGTGGCAGCTGCCTAAGTGAGAACCGAGCTCCCAGGAAAGTCAGCCAGGTCATCCCCTTGCCTTTGGGGAGATATGTGTTCCATCTCTGGCCCCTGCTTGTCTCCCTTAGATAGGCCAAGTCCACTACCCTTCCCCGTCAGTCAGTCCTTCAGGGATTACTTTAGGGGCCGAGCCCTGATGGCCAGGAGCTTCCTCCTCAAGTCTGCCCATAGTCTTTCACGTTGCAGTTCAGTTTACCGTGCTCTTGCCCTCATGAGAGCTGCCTTTACTTTGGCGGGTATCCTTAGCTTAGTAGGGGCTTTATCTCATTTGTTGAAAGGAGAGGTGAAAACACCTGGGCAAGTGTGGGTTGAAGTAAGATAGTCCAAACTTTGTGAGGGTGGGAGGCAGAGGAGAAGGCCCGGCAGGAGGCATTTGGTAACATGAAAGGGGTGTTGGAAGAATAATCTAGGCAGAGGAAACAGCATGGTCAGAGGCTAGGAGGTGAGTCTGGCATGATTAGGCACTGAGGCCTACTTCCCTGGGCACAGGTTGGATATAAAGGTGGGAAGACAGGGAAAGCTGGAAGGTCTTCGGGGACCAGAGGGTAAGAGTGAATGCCGAGGTGGGGAGTTCAGACTTTATCCTGAGAGTAATTAGGGAGCCACTGAGTGTTTAGGCAAAGGAGGAATATAGCTGTGTTTTTCTTTAGGGTGATCACTTGGGGGAAATATGGACAGGGGATGGAGGCAGGACTGGCAGCTACTGCTATGGTCGCTGTGGTCTTGAACAGGGCAGTGGGTTGCAGAGATGGTAGGAGGGGAGACCAGATGGGACCCCATGGCAGCTGTAGGTGGGATAGGTGGTTGCTAGTGATCCAGTTTCAGGAGCCCAAGATGCATTTCAGCATAGCGTCTTCCGCTCTCCCTGAGCGCCCAGTGCTCCTGAGGACTCCAGGAGAAAGTTTAAATCCCCTAGAATGGTATTCCCAGTCTGGCCCTACCTACCTACCTCTGCGCCTCAGCTCCCCCGACCATCCTGTGCTCTGGCCCAGCTGGTTTCTCCGTTAGTTGTGAGCTCACATGACTCATTCCAGCATCCGAGCTTTTGTTCACGTTCATTACTGTCCCCTTATGTCTTCCCTCTTCCCTGCCTCCCAGAGTTCTCTTACCTCCTCAGTGAAGCCAGCCCTGTCTGCCTTAGCTCCGCTCTGTCCCCTCAACTCACCTTCCCTCCCTTCCTCTATACCCTTCACTTAGCAAAGGCCTGGGCACACCATGTCATCAGCATAAACAGTGGCTTAAAGGTCCTTAAAGGAGAACTGCAGCCTTTGGCCCAGGTCGGGGTGGAAGCAGGCTCCCACCCTCCAGGGGCTCATCGAGGGCCAGACCCGGTGAGCAGTCTTCTCTGCAGCTTTCTCACCTCGGCCAAAGGAGCTGTCATTAGTGCTCCAAATTAGGCACCAATTTGCCCATGTAATTGTTTGCTAATTGGCATGAAATCCTAATGTAATTATTTGGGCCCCTTATCAGGGAGCCTGGGGAGTCAGAGGTGGTAGGGGGCCTCTGGAGCAGGGAGGGTCTTACGGGGCAGGGGAGGAAATGTGTCTGAGAGAGGAGGCTCTGAGCTGTCATCAGGGCTGAACAAGGAATGATAGACGTGGCAGACTCTCACAGCTGAAAGGGCCTTTGGAGAGGCCAGCCCTTGCCTTCTATCCTAGAGAGGGGGACACGGAGGGCAGGGAGAGGAAGGAAGCTCCTGGGAGCTGGTGGCAGAGCCGGGCTGGATATCCAGGCCACCTGTCTGCAGTGACCACAGCTGTGGTCTGGCTGTGGGTTAGGATGGTATGGCCCATGGCTGTCTGCCCTCTGTTTCCAAATAAAGGAGCCCCTTTGGGAGTAGGCAGAAAAAGTAGGGGTGGCTGTGGGGACCAGCCCACCTTTGAGTAGGACGTTCAGTGGGTAGAGGGCCCGGGAAGGATGACAAATGGTTAAGGTCAGAGGTGCAATGCGGGCAGACAGGAGGCTCTGAGCCCCTCTCTGGCGAATGACTTGGGTGTTGAGAAGGGAGATCGAGAGGCTCAAAAGCCCAGCTTTTCTCCCTCCTTATACCCCCAAGCCCCATGCTGGGCTTTGTGCCTCTCTGTCTCTCTCTGGCTAAGATGCTAGAGCCGGCTCGTACCAGCCTGTGAGAGCTGATTGTTAAATGTTCAGGAATTTTGCCAGCCAGTTGATTTCACCTTGGTAGTTTAAATGGGCCATCATGGGAGGATTTACACCCTGGAGATTGGCAGATGCCACAAATCAAGGCTACTGCTCCCCACTCCCTACTAGAGCCAGTTGTAGAACAGTTCTCAGCACACACTGAAACCATCTGACTGTGAGGAAAGAGCCCCAGAGATTCTGATCATGTTGGGGCTGTAATGTCCTGTTGAGACGTCGTCTCTCCGAATTCCAACGCGAGACGCGAACGGAGGCTCAGAGGCCACCTAGGAAGTTTGCGGCCCTCTAGACTCTCAGTCCAGGCGCCCCCTACTCCCCAGGACTGATAATAGCAGAGTTACTTGAGGATTCAGCCTCAAGCTAGAGGAAGGGAGCACTGAAGGTAGACAGGTTGGCTCTGACAGCCTCGGGTGGGGGACAGAGGGAGCCCTGGGTACCATAGGAAGTCATGTAGAAAGGGGCCCATGTCAACAACCTAGCCTGTTTCCCTGGCTCTCTCGCAGGTGGTAGAGTGGTTTGGCAAGTGAGGAGAAGCTGTGGGCCCAGGCGGGATCTGGAGGAGGGGCAGCTAGAACCGGGACTATTCAGGGGATGCCATTATAATCCCATGGCCTCCACCCCCTACTCTCCATCCTACTGCGTGCGTTCCCAGGGTTCCATTCTCTCTAATCCCTATCTTTACCCAGATCTCTCCTGTTTTCTGGTCACCATCCCTGGATGTCCTCAAGGCACCTCAATGCAGCAGTCCAAAATAGAAATCATTGACTTCTCACAAGTCTTTCCCCATCTGAGCAAATGGTACGCTTCCCCTCAGGGCCTTTGCACTTGCAATTTCCCCTGTTTGGACGGCTCTTCCTCTAAATATCCCTCACCCCCTTCAGGTCTCTGCTCAAATGTCACCTTCTCAGAGACATCTTCCCTGATCGTCTTGCCTAAAATAGCCCCCTCATCCTCCCTCTCCTGCCCCCTTACCTGACACTATGTTCCTTCTTTGTACTTATTAATACTAACATTTCATATATTTATGTATTTGTGTGTACCTCCCTGCTCCAAGTAGAAGGGAAGCTCCACATAAGTACAGCAGTTATGTGGTCAAGTTCTAGAAGTTCCTTGGGGCCCCAGATTGTATCTGTTTTACTCACTGAATGCCAGACACTAAGCTCTTAGTAAATATTTGTTGAGTGAATGAATGAATAAGCCTTTAACCAGTCCCCTTCTCCAGTCCTGACTCCTCACATCCACCCTCTAGTTGCCCCTGTTGTCTTTCCTTAAACAAACTTGACCATGATTATTTCCTGTGCAAAACTCTTATAGATCTCTGTTGCTTTCAGAATAAAATCTGCCTCTGGTTTAGCTTACAAAGCTCTCAATGGGTGACTCTCCAGCCTAACCTCTGGCTTCACATGTCCTCCCTCAAATATTAACCCCCCCCCACACACATACACACAAACATAGGGTCATGCACAGAGCCTGGATACACTATTTCTACCTCTGTATGATGTTCCCGCAGCCCTTAGGTGGTCCTCTGCGTTCTCTGACTCATTTATTTCTTTCCTTCATGCAGTCAATAAGTGTTTTTGGAGCAGCCCCTTGATGCCGGGCACTTTGCCAAGCCTTACTGGGAGGAGTCGGTCCCCATCCCTTCTCAAAACGCTCCCAATCTGGCAGGGAAAGAAATCATTGACTTCTCACAAGTCTTTCCCCATCTGAGCAAATGGTACGCTTCCCCTCAGGGCCTTTGCACTTGCAATTTCCCCTGTTTGGACAGCTCTTCCTCTAAATATCCCTCACTCCCTTCAGGTCTCTGCTCAAATGCCATTCCATCATTCCAGCCCTAGTTCCTCTTTTACTGTCTTTTGGGCATTCTCACATCACCTCCCTATGCCCAGCCAGGCCTCTTGCCCGGCGCCCCCGCCCCCTCCCCACCGAGAAAGCAGAGCCTGGCTCTTGCCTGCCTCTGGCTATGGGATGGCACATTATGGGAATGACTGGGAACAAGTGGATTTGGGGGCTTGCTCCTCCTGCCCACTACCCTAGAGCTTCTGGGAGGGAGAATGCAGGGTGAACCTCTTCTAGGTCCCCAGGGCCCAGCCTGGGGCCTGACAGAATAGAAGGGACATCAAGTGACTCGGACTGCCCCTTCTCCCCGAGACTGCTGAGCTTCAGCCCACCTCACACCAAAGGGTCCAAAATTCAAGGAAGGGTGAGGCTGTTTGAGTGTGAAGTGTGCACATGAACTTGCCTGTATCTCTGGATTAGTGTGAGTGTTCACGTGTGTGTGTTCCTGGGTAGGCACCCGTGGGTCTGTCCCCAGAGAGAGCCCCGTGTCAGGAGACTATCCCACACTCCTGTGCGTGTTACATGTGTTTGGGAACGTGCTCAGGTGTGCCTACGTCAGGACTCATGCGTGTATGTGCCTGTTACAAGACGGCACTGCCTGGGGGACCCGGCGGTCCTGCCTGTGCTCTAACTTGAGCCTCCCACACAGCCACAGGACCGTGAGGGTCTCATAGCCATGCAGACCCATTGCCCAAGCCGGATGAACTGCCCCCACACCCTCGGGAAAGCGGAGTGTGAGCCGGCACGACTCCATCCCACTGGCTAACAGCCCATCCTCTCTGGCCATTGCCTGAGAGCCCATTGACTGTCTGTGGGTTGGCAGGCCTGGCTGCTGGGGGAGGAGCGGGGTGTGCCCAGGGTTGGCTGCAGCTCAGGGTCCCTTTGAGGAGAGGCAATTCAATCAGCTCCCTACAGGAGCCCAGAGAGGGCAGAGGCAGCCGTGTAGACATACGGTGGGGGATGGGGGTGAAGGGGTGGGCAGTTGGGGTGCCAGGGTACTTAGCCTGCCCACATCTCATGCTCCTGTGCTCTGTGCCCCCACTGCTTGCTCACTCACACCCATCCTGACAGGTGCACACTCACACAGTCACACCAACACCTGCAGGTGCAAACACACAGAAACACACAATGCACAGACACTCAAGCACACAAACACACGGACCCACTGGAAGACCTACTCAGGGGCTGCGAACCAGACCCACAAAGACTCATTCCTACAAATACATGGTCCCACAGACTCACGGGAGCAAATACCCATCCACATGTGCACAGACACAGGGACACACCCTCACACCACTGCGCACGTCCACTCAGTGACATGGACCATGGGCACCCACACTTACACTCGCAGACACAGGCAGGGCCTGGAACACAACACACGGATATAGACAAGCTCGTACAGGCTCATCCTAAAAATAACACTCGCAGATGCAAACAAGCGTGCACAGACACTCCCACATGCTCCTGTGGACAGGCACAGTGACGGAGACCCCGAACACTCTGTTCACTGACACTTCCACTCACAGCCCGCATAGGAGCCTCGCAGAGGCTCAGTCACAACATACAGTCACTGAGATGCACACCTCACACGCAGGCACGCGGAAGCAGACACCCGAGAGCTGCACATACATGGTCGCACAAAGCAGACAGATGCACTTGGGCTCCAGCTACCTTTGAAATTCAAATCCACAGTCTCTTCCGCTGACCGGACCACCCCCCGCTGCAGCCCGTGGGTCCCAGCACCACTGCCCAGCCACTGCTGGCTCCGGGGACGCATTAGGACCACCAGCCTAGTGGATATTAAAATACAGTTCAGGGGAGACGTGGGCAGGATGCAGGGTGCATGGCAGCCTCAGTGATAGGGCTCTTTGTGAGATGGGGCCTGGAGGGGCACTGTAGGAGAAGGAGCCCCTGTGCCTCCTGCTACGTGACCTTGACCTGGTGGCCAGCAATCTCTTGCCCTTCCAGGTCAAGGCAGGTGCAGAGCTGACTGAGCTGGTTGGGAGTGGAGATCATGTCCAAGGTCTCAGCCAGGGGAAGGGGTGGGGCGCGACCTGGAAAACAGTTCAAAAAGTCTCCAAAGACAAGAATCACAATGTCACATGTACAGATCTGCAGACATACATAGCACACTAATTCATACCCATATATATGCTTTTCACACACATATATATATGCTTTTCTAAGCATACATATATTTGTGTATATACACACACACACACACGATACCCAGGTTCACAACTACCCACAGACACACAGCAAATAGTATCACACACACACACACGCCCTGAACTTGAAGGCCTACCAACATCCCTAAGCACACACAGGGACACACACCACAGGCTGGCACAGATACACACCAAACACTGACACACACAGGCACAGTCACCCACAGACCTGCAAATGCCATACACCCTGACTCACAGCCCTGCTAAGACACAGACACACACACACACCTGAAAACACTTCCCCCTACACACACAGACACACACCTCACATATAGGCTCAAGCACGCGCTGAATACAAAGAAACACCACATACTCTGATGGTATACAAATTCCAGCAACAGGTGAATACTATCCCATATCTGCCCAGGCACTGAATGAGTGCACGAACCCCAGTGTCACACACACTGATGCATCCTACACCCTGCCTAAGAGGACACATTCACACATGTGCAGAGCAGAGATCCCCAGAGCCGGCCCAGGCTTCTGACGTACAAGGCCTAGGCAGACACACACAAAGCCTGTGTGCAGGCACACCATATACACACACACAGGCTCTTCTCCCACACACTGACGCACACGACCACCCACACCTGTACCCGAACTCAGCCCTACTCACTCCCACTTCGACACAGCACACTGGCTTGGTGATGCACCCCAGGGCTTCTCCCTTCCGGCCACAACATTCAGGAGTCTTCTCTTCCTGCCCCCTGCCCCATCCACAGGCCTTGCCCCCCCAGCCTGGGACCCCCAGAAGTCAGAGCTGTACCCCCGCTGGCAGTGAGACAGAGGCCCCGCCCCCTCACCCTTTACTGCCAGCGTGAGGCAGAGTGTGTTCAGGTAAGAGGGATGACCTCCTGGGGTGTGTCAGCATGCAGTGATGTCAGTGAGTGGCTGTACCTGCCAGGGAGGTATGTGGGTGTCAGGGATCCTAGTGTGGTTCCTTCCCAACACCCTCAGCAATCCTGGTTGCCTCACCCAAATCTGGGTGTCCAGCCCAAGTCTCTCCTTGCACGAGTCAGGCCCTGGGGGCCAGACCCCCTCAAATCTCTCACCCTGAGGGAGCTGGTCTTCTCTGGGAGATCAGCTCTAATTCTGAAATTTGTTTTTTCTATGGTTGGCACTTGATCTGTCCCCTGGGGATGGCAAGGAGGACAAAGATGAGCCAGAACTAAGGCAGGGCCTCAGTGAATGAGGGGAGACACAGGTTCCGACTCTGCCTCTCTCTAAGCCATTCTTCTCGTCCGTGAAACGGGGGGAGGGTGATCAGATTACTTTAAGTGGTTCCGAGGGCTAATTGTGACAATAAGTTAAAAGCAGGGGGCACAGTGTCAGGCCCACAGAGAGGCTCAAGAAGATGAGCCAGTCCCTCTAGACCTCTAGGTCACTCCCACCCCTGCCTACTATGTTCATTGTGTCCCTCTGGGCACAAGCCCAGGCCAGCAGGATCCA